>CM065127.1:12040000-12227500 GCA_033026305.1 Cirrhinus molitorella | reverse complement strand
GCTAAATGCAGAAAATATGAGGAGACGTATCTTAAACACAGCTTCTCTGCGTCTACACCGGACGCTACAGTTTTCACGTCGCAACAGCTCTAAACGGGACGCAACAAAACTACCATTGTAAACATGCTGTCTATACTCAATGTGGAGCGCGATAAATCCCCGACATTAAGCTGATGCCTTTTTTTGTTTATGACGTACTGACACAAAGTTAAAATGATTTGCAACGTTCGCTTTGTTGCGTCCAGTGAAGAGCTTTTGCGCTGTGACGCGACGCGACAACTGTAGAGTCCGGTTTAGACACGGTGACTTAAGTTTATAATGGGTACTGATTATACTGATTTATAATGGGTACTGATATATGATTAGGTTCTACTGTATTTTGCCGCTCGCGTCTGGTGTAGAAACGGTGTTAATTGCGTAGGTGAGGAGGAAAGGTCTGTATGTGTGTGTGTGTGTGTGTGCCCTATGCCTTGGGGACAGCATAAAACAGCAAAAATAAAAGTAATACAGTTATTCTCTCAGTGCTATTTTAAGTTTCAAGTGTTGCAGATGTTTTTTTCCCTTTTAGATTTTTACAATTAAAAAAGCATTATTTTTTTTTGTAATGGTAATAAAATTATTTGTTAGTCTCGGGTGGGATGGAAATTCGGGAAGAAGGGGGGCGCCAGATTTTTTTATACGTTTAAAGGGGGGCACGACCAAAAAAGTTTGAGAACCACTGGTGTAAGTACTAAAATGGTTAACTTCTACATATTCAACCAAACATAAACTCTTCCATCTACGCATATGTAAACGATAAACTGAACTTTTAGATATTAATGCTGGACATACTGCATTTTCCACCAAATACGCATCCCTTTATTAACTTCCATGATAAAGCAAGTCAGCAAAAAGGTTTGTGGAGGCTGCACAACTGCATGCAAGAAAAGCCATGGAGGCACAGAAAAATGTTTCTGACTCTTTAACCTGTTTATGCACTATACACCTGCTTTCTTTGCATAGCTGACAACAATCAAAAACATACAATCATAAAATAATAAAGAACTAATGCATATTCTGCTGTCAGCTTTGTAGATATAAAAAGACTTTCGAACAAAAGTATGACTTAAACTTGAGTTCAATTAATTCTGGCATGATCTTGTCTTACTGTAAAGCTTTTTAATGCATTGTTCTATTTGTTTGTTCTTTAAGTTGCTAGACTGAATTTTGAAAGCTTATTTGCATTTATTCGATCAAAAATACAGTAAAAACTATTATTTAGCAATAGATAAATAAATTTAAAATAACTGATTTCTATTTTATATATCTTTTAAAAGGTAATTCATTCCAGTAATGCAAAGCTGAATTTTCAGCACCATTACTCCAGTTTTCAGTGTCACATGATCCTTCAGAAATCATTCTAGTATGTTGAAAAGCTTTTGTAGCATTATAAATGTCATTACTGTCACCTTTGACCAATTTAATGCATCTTTGCTGAATGAAAATATAAATTTCAGGGTAGTTGAAACTTCCTTCATTATGCCTACAGACATCAAATGAACTACTTACAGATCATTCTCATGCTCCTTTAGTTTCTACAGCAGGGTGAAATCTTAAAGGAAGCCATTCATAACTCAAACTGTTGTGTCAAATGTCAGGTGGAATGTTGTAGTCCCAGGGTGGGTTACTTAAATATACACTCCAACACCTCAGGTCTCAGTCTTGGGCGTTTGAAGACCCAAATGTCATTGATACTGATTCTGATATTCCCCGTTTTCATAATGATTTGATCCTTGATCTTCATCGGCTTGCATGGTGACCCCTCTCTTCTTCTTCCAGCCTTGCTTGCGGCCTGCAGAGCTTTCTGTGGTTCCGTAGGTCTTCTGCCTGGTGGCCAGAGCGCTGTCGGAGTTGGGTTCGGTCTCATCGGCCAGCTCGTCTTCTCCAATGATGCCGCATTTCTCGTCACTGGTGCTTTCGGGATCAGCCCAGTCTTGCTTCTCACCAGAGGCAAAGATGGCATAGAAGATCACGCCGGTGTAATGCACCATGGAGGCAATCACGAACACATGCTGCCACTCTAGACGAGTCTGTTGAGGATGTAAAAAGGTAATGAGAATATGCAGTAAACATTAGTGTTTGCTTATGTAATTTGGTTCCAAACCTGTAAGACCTTTGTTCATCTTCGAAGCACAAATTAAGATATTTTTTATGAAATACGAAGGCTTTTGGACCCTGCATAGACAGGAATGCAACTACCACGTTTAAGGTCCAGAAAAGTAGTAAGGATATTATTAAAATCATAGTACTCTGTACTCTGTGTCATTATTTTTGTATTCTCATAGCTTCATAAAAAAAGGTTGAACCACTGATTTCGCATGGACAATTTTAACGATGTCCTTACTGCCTTTCTGAATCTTAAACATGTCAGTTATGTTGCTGTCTATGTTGGGTCAGAAAGCTCTTAGATAGAAATATCTTAATTTTTGATCTAAAGATGAACGAAAGTCTTATGGGTTTGGAACGACATTAAGGTAAGTAATTAATGACAGAATTTTAATTTTGCGGGTGAACTGTCCCTTTAAATACTTTTTCAGTCATCTTGAGGTCTCCTTAGAAGTGTGCTGAGGCCCCCTAGTTGAGCACCACTGCTATAGGTTTTCATGTAATATATTTGAATATCCAAGAATATTTACACACTCAAAAATTCCCCTAATCTAAAACATGAAAACAGGAAAACATGACTTTGTCATGAGAGAAGGAAGCTATTTGCAGGGGATTGTAAAAACAGTTCCTTGTGCATAAGGTGATGAAGTTAAATACCTTGTGTTTGGTAAGTGCTCCAACAATGAGGGGGCAAACCATGCCAGACAGGGTACCTACACCATTAGAGATGCCCATAAGAATACTGGCATAGCGAGGAGCGATGTCCAAATGGTTTACATTGAATCCTGTGTTGAAAAACAGAAATACACTTCACATATTTAGATCTTCTCCTGTGTGATTTTAAAAACTAATCAGGTCAAAAGTTTACATACACCTTGCAGAATCTGCAAAATGTTCATTATTTGATCAAAATAAGAGAGTGTGCATGTTATTTTTTATTTAGTATTGACCTGAATAAGATATTTAACATAAAAGACGTTTACTTATAGTCCACAAGAGAAAATAGTAGTTGAATTTGTAAAAATGACCCTTTTCAAAAGTTTATATATGCTTGATTCTTAATACTGTGTTGTTACCTGAATGATCCACAGCTGTTTTTTTTGTTTAGTGATAGTTGTTCATGAGTCTCTTGTTTGTCTTAAACATTTACACTTACATTTACGTTTAGCAGACGCTTTTATCCAAAGCGACTTACAAAAGAGGACAATGCAATCAAAATCAACAAAGGAGCAATAACATGCAAGTGCTATGACAAGTCTCATTTAGCCTAACGCAGTACATGTAGCAAGGGATTTAAAAAAATTATATAATAAATAAAAAGAAAATAGAAAAAGCAAACTAGTGTTTGAAGCTGTATTTATTTTGTTAATTTTATAGAGAGAAGCTAGTGTTAGTCTTTTTTTTTTTAAAGAAAACAAGCAGTAAATGAATAGATTATAAGTCTAAAAGGACACATTTTAAGAACAGAATTAGAAAAGAGGGAGTTACATTTAATGTGAAAGTCCGTGAAAGTGATTTTGTGTCTCTTTGGGATGGCACAATAATGCACCGTTCACTTGCAGATAGCAAGCTTCTAAAGGGCACATAAGTAATGAATTTAGGTATAGGGGTGCAGAGCCAGTGGTGGTTTTGTAGGCAAACATTAATGCCTTAAATTTTATTTGAGTAGCTATTGGTAGCCAGTGCAAATTGATGAAGAGAGGTGTGACGTGCATTCTTTCCGGCTCATTAAAAGTTAATCTTGCAGCCGCATTCTGGATTAAATGTAAAGGTTTGATAGAACTGGCTGGAAGACCTGCCAAAAGAGCATTGCAATAGTCCAACTATTTTCATGTTCTTCTTGATGTTGAATAAAGCTAATCTGCAGGACCGGGCAGTTTTAGCAATGTGGCCTGAGAAAGTCAGCTGATCATTACTCACAACTCCAAGGTTTCTAGCTGTTAATCTGCTTGCTGTTCTTCAGAAAAATCCTTTAGGTCCCACATATATTTTTTTTAGCATTTCTGTATTTGAACCCTAATTTGATTAAAAAAATATGATATTTAGGAAAAATAAGAAAAATGTACACATCTTCACTCTCTTCAAAAGTTTACAGCCCTGGCTTAATGCATTGTGTTTTCTTCTGAAGCATCAGTGAGCATTTAAATTTTCTGTAATAGTTAATGGGTCCCTCAGTTGTCCTCAGTGTGAAAATATGGATCTCAAAATCATACAGTCATTGTTGGAAAGGGTTCAAATACACAAAAAAGCTGAAAAACCAAAGAATTTGTGGGACCTGAAGGACTTTTCTGAAGAACAGCAGGCAGTTTAACTGTTCAGGACAAATAAGCAACTATCACTAAAAAAAAAAAAAAAAACACAGCTGTGGATCATGCAGGTAACAACACAGTATTAAGAATCTAGTGTATGTAAACTTAAATACTAAAATTCAGCTATTTTTTTCTCTTGTGGTCTATATGTACTAAATAAATAAAAACATGCTTTTTGTATGATCCCTCTTATTTTTGTAAAATAACTAATATTTTGCAGATTCTGCAATGTGTATGTACACTTTTGACCTCAACCGTATCCTTTATACAACCCGCATTATTGACTCTGGAGCACAAAGAAACTTAAACGGTTAGAATCAAACAAAGCCAAATGGCAGAGGATTATGTTGACTGACAATCTGATGACTGACACCTGTCTCATGTGTCACCTGATATGGCGAATCCACTGAAGCCCACTGCCAGGATAAGGAATGTGATGGCCACTACACGCGTGTGTGAGAACCCAACCACCAGCAGCAACGTGGCCTCCATGCCAAAACCTGTGGATTGATGGCATAAGTTAGTCATCAGCCGTATGGCACATGATGTGGCATTCCAAAAAGAGTACAAAAACAAGTTCAACTTTTAAAAATGCCTCTTAGGGCCTGTTTTACTAACAGATTGCCCTACCGCAACAGTCTATTGTCGTTAAAATAGTACTGTCAGGAATTACTAAAGACACGCAGTGAAGAATTAGCTCTGAATAGGTGTGGACACTATTTTTGCGCCTGATCTTATTGAATATGCATTTGAATGAATTTCCCTTTCAAGCTCAAAATTTATGGGAGGAGAGCATTAAAATGAATCATGCAACTATTTCCGCTATTTTGTGCCATTATTTAACGCCCAAAAAAAGCATGTCTTAAAGCAGGTGGTAATTTGCACTGCTGTTGGTAGATGGCACTGGTCATTATGAAAATTATATGGTTATATCTGTGTTCTTTAAAATGCACATTGTCAGTAAACCACATGCAGAATTTTCCCCTCCCATCTGCATTTTTACGAAATTGCGCTCTAATGCTAATTTGCCCTGATTAGTAAAACTGTCTCTTAGAGTTTTAATTTTTCCCATTCCACTGCTCTGCATATTGCATTTTTACAAAAATTTGTTTGGTCAACACTGTATCTTTATAGTTCATAATAATATCATTATTAATGTAAACGGGACTTTAATTGCAAGAACCCAATGATGTGAGTTTGGGTTGGGGCTGGAGAACTCAGCATACCTCCACAGTTCATGATTTTGCGCACGGTTGTGGTAGAGAGGATTTTCCGACTCCTCAGGAAGTCAGCCAGCTGGCCTCCTATCGGCACAATGATCGTCATCACCATGTGTGGCACCGCTGACAAAATGCCCACCTGAAACAGCATGGCATTATTTAGTTAGCCTATTTCTAAAGTGAATCATACTGAAAAGGATCGGTAGTTAACATCACAGTGGATTCTGTAACCTTAAATCACATAACAGCTCACCTTGCTGATGGGGAACCCAAAGACCTCTTCAAAGTAAGCTGGCTGACTAATGAGCAGGAGGTAAAAGGTCCAGCTACGGCAGAAGTTCGCCACAATGATGGCGTACACAGGCATAGATGTAAAGAATTCACGCCAAGGAGTTTTAAATTTCTGCAAAGAGAAAAAAAATCAGTTTTAACCAATTACAGTACTGAGTTTACCATCACATAACATAAAATTGAATATAAACACAGTAGGACTTTTAATGCTTTTAAGGAAGTCTCTTCTGCTCACCTTAGCATTTTTTTATCCGAAGTACAGCAAAAACAGTACAATCTTTAAATATTTTTACTATTTGAAATAACTGCTTTCTATTTGAATACATTTTAAAATTGATTCCTTTGATCAGATGAGTAATTTTTTTCAGGAGGGGGGGGGCAAGGATGCTTTAAATTGATCAGAAAAGATTTCTATTTCAGATAAATGCTGTTCATCTGAATTGTTTTCAACATAGTAATAATAATAAATGTTTTTTGAGCAGCAAATCAGAATGTTAGATTGATTACTTAAGGATCATGTAACTATAGTAATGATGCTAAAAATTCAGCTTTGAAATCAAAGGAGTACGTTACATTTTAAGATATAATTAAAAAGAATGACTGGTAGTGTATAATGTTTTTATAGTTTACTGTACCAAATGCGTGAAAAAAGACTTTGAACTACCTCAGTAGCACTCATTAAATTGGCTCCTTCTCCAATAGACGTCTCAATGTACGTCCTTTCTTCCTCACTGATGGTGGGATGGATCGCTGGACTGTCATAAGCCAGCAGGAGCCAGAAAATATACCAGATTATGCCAAACACACCTGGATATGAGCACAGAACCATCACTGATCATTTTAACATTGCATCTTTGAAATGTAACATTACACATGAACACATTAGAGTGGACATCAAAGGTCTACTAAATGCAGTGTATTTAGTTTTAATTCAGTTCAGTTCAACGTGATTCACTGCGATCTAATATACACTACCAGTCAGAAGGTTGGACACACCCTCTCATTTAATGTTTTTTAAAGAAGTCTCTTATGCTCATCAAGGCTGTATTTATTTGATAAAAAATACAGAAAAAACTGTAATATTGCAAAATGTTATTACAATATAAAATAATGTTTTTTTATTTGAATATACTTTACAGTATAATTTATTCCTGTGATGCAAAGCTGAATTTTCATCAGCTGTTATTCCAGTCTTAAGTGTCACGTGATCCTTCAGAAATCATTCTAATATCTAATCTTTGATGAATAACAAGTTAAAAAGAACAGCATTTATTCAAAATATAAATCTTTTCTAACAATGTAAATCTATGCTATCACTTTTTATTAATTTAACACATCCTTGGTGAATAAAAGTATTCATTTCTTTAAAAAAAAAGAAAGAAGCAAAATTTACTGACTGAACAGTAGTGTATATTGTTAGAAAACCTTTCTATTTTAAATAAATGCTGTTCTTTTTTAACCTTTTATTGATCAAAAAATCCTTCAAAAAGTATCACAGGTTCCAAGAAAAAATTTTAAGCAGCACAACTGTTTCCAGCACTGATAATAAATCAGCATATTAGAATGAATTTTGAAGGATCATGTGACACTGAAGACTGGAGTAATGATTCTGGAAATTCAACTTTAATTACAGATATACATTTAATTTGAATGTATATTAATATAGAAAAACATTGATTTACATCATAATAATATTTCACAATATTACTTTTTTTCTGTATTTTTGATCAAGTAAAAACAACCTTGTTAAGCATAAGAAACTTCTTTAAAAAACATTAAATGAGAGGGTGTGTCCAAACCTTTGACTGGTAGTGTACATGTACATTATTCTTTGATTAAAATCTCGTAAACATTTGATAAACTCTTATAACATTTTATAACATTCTAATCAGTTAATAAATGTCATCACTCAAGATTTACACTCTCATTTTCGGTGTATAAATCATTCTCTACTAATCCACCAAGCTGTTTTTTGTGAATGTGCGAGACTTTCAGTTCATTAGCCGCTGTAGGGAAATAGCGAGCAGTGCAGTAAACAGTAAAACGGCACTACAAACCATTATGTTCCTAATTAAGATAATACGTTATAATAATATGATAAGACACATTTAGTTTGCAGTATCAAGCAGAAAAAATAGCGGTTTTGTACATCTAAAATTAGCTAAAAGTGGAGTAAAATTTTAAAACGGCCATGCACACTCTTACAGGAAAATAAATAAAAAAGGTGGATATATTTCAAAGGCTTATCCTAAACTCACCATATATGTAGAAGACAGAGGGCCAACCTACGTACTGCACTAATATTCCAGCAAGTGGCATGGCTATCACAGCTCCTGCATAAGATCCTGTCAACCAGAACACACACACACACACACACACACACACACACAAGCGTAATTAAGAAAGTTAAATTAAGAGGAAGGGCAATAATCAACCTGCAATATTCCCCTCAGATGACAGTTCAATAATTTGAAGCCATTGCGGGGGTTGCCTCATAACTGGCAGTGGAAAACTGCCATGATTAGTTTGGTTTGCCTTTAGATTCTCATATATTTGGAAGACTTTTTAAAGAATTGTTCATCCAGAAATGAAGATTCTGTACTTATTTAGTCAAGTTGTGAAGCTTTGAGGACAACGCCAGTATTTAAGTCCTTCATCAAACTCACAGAGTAACAGAGTAGTCTGCTCACTTACATGTACAACTACTTCAGACCTCAGCGCAACACGTGCCTCTGCCTGAAGGACAGGCTGGCAGCTGCAGGAAATGGGATTTTAATGAAAGGTGTCTTAATGTATATTTTATTACTGGATGCACTTGTAAACCTTCCTGTTTGGCGTCGGAAAAGACTCTCGAGTGAGCTTTTGAACATAGAAGAGGGTGCTGCTTCATTTGTGTCAACAGAAGAAAGCCTCTTTCACATACAGAAGGTGAAGCTGTGTGCAGACCATCTTCATTTAGTGGTCATGTCAAGAGCAGTTTGAAGCACAGGTTGTCATGGCACCTGTTTATTGTGAAACACGGCTGTTTTAATGCATTTGAGGCGTAATGAACATTGGAATATAGACCCACAGAGGGCTGGTCAACTGGACTGTGAGAGTGATTTTTGAGAATCTGTCTTGAGTGTTTATTTCTACTGCAGACACAGATACAGACACAACCCTGCTGAAAAACAATAGAAACCATCACAGAAATTCTAATGGTTTCCACTATAGGTACCATTACAAACCATCAACTTTTAACCATTAAAACCATTAAAAAATAAAGCTGCAAGCAGCGATTACTGGGGTTCAAGCACTTTAAGGCATTTAAGCACATATGAAAAAAGGCATTGTTTAACAAGCATGTAACCACCTAAATCAATTATTTAAAAAAAAAACATTTTTGTCAAATCCAGTTAATTTATCATAGAAATATTGTTTTTTTAACGTTTATAACTGTTCTTGCACCAGCTGTGATCCGCTCTCCTTAAACCTTTGCATGCTTGTTTAGAATCACCTGTTGCATGTGCTCACTGGGTTTCGTGAAGTATTGATTTTTCCCCTTTTCTAAACTACTCTTTTATAGCTTCCCAGAAGGTACATTTCAACAATTTTTTGATAATGATTGAGCCAGAGAGTCCAGAGAATTGTAATGCAGCGTTTCTTTCCAGATTAAGTTTTTTACATCTTCTCAATCATTTCTCAATCATTTAACAAATTATTTGATTAACAGCAGTGGTTCCAGAGGCAAAGTTGTCAGAAATGAGGAGTTCTATTATGTCATACAAATATTGTGAGTATATGCAAAATAACCTGCAATGTGCAATCATTAACAATCTTGAAAAATTCGATATGGCCCCCCAGTGGCCGATTTCTTTATGTATTTTTCACATTTAACACAGACCTTTGAGGCCGATTGACATTCATCAGCCAATGAATGTTTGCTGATGAATGTCGGGCATGTTTTTTGAGATATGTAAATGTCCTTATAGGCATTAGTGGCACTTTGAACCAAGACCATGCACAGCAATTTTCACATTGATAGGACAAATAGTTGCGTAGGTATAGCCATTTTTATGTTTTTTCCCTCTCATAGCGCCACCAAGTGGCAAAGCTCTGCAATTTTTGTCCTGTGAGCTCAGATTGAGCTCTTACATACGTGTTCTGAGTTTGGCAAAGATATCTCATTCCACTCAATGCCAAAAGGCATTTTACTAAAAGTGGCCCTTCCCCTTTAGAATGTTTTGGCATCCCTTTGCGACGGGGAGTTGAAAATTCTACAAGTACAATAGGGTTTCAGTCCTGTGCGCTTGAACCCCTAAATACATTCCTGTAGTGTGTTTTGGGACATGTTCCATTAGGATTTAGTTGTTTTACGAAACAACCGATATAAGAGTACTAAATATCAGTAGAGACGAACAGGCACCATTACAGTTTCCAATAAAGCGAGTACAATTCTCATTACAACCAGTAAAATCATTACAAATTCTGTAATTGTCTCAACTGTTTTTTTTTTCAGCAAGAATTTATATACAAAAGCATTACATTTGGTATTTAATGCTTATGTCGAACATAAGAACAGTAAAACAAAGAAACATTTTCAAGACATTTTCTACAGGTTACATCATACACCACTGTCTTTATGAGTGAGTCATTGAATCATTCATTCAAATGAGTCATTAAAACATTGATTCATTCAATAACTAAACAAGTGAACAAGCTGAATTTGGAACCGCATACTACTCTTACTATTCCTGCTATAGAAATATATAGTAAAATGCTAACAGCTAGAATACGGATGCGATTTCATAAAGTGATTCTATGTGAGTGACTCACTGAATCTTTCACGCAAGTGATTCGTTCATACTGATTCATTCAAAAACATTAAATGTCTCCTAAAAAATTCTGTCAAAAACATACTTACCACAGAACGAGGTAGTAGCCAGACGACTTCTTTCCAGTGGAGGAGCCCATTTGCTCCACATCCCATGGCAGGCTGGATATGTGACACCCTGTGAACATCACGTACAGTTAGTATCCATGCTTTCCTTTTTTTTTTTACTATTATTTTTAATCAAAATGGGTAATTCTAATGACTAGTTAATACTTAAAGGAACAGTTCACTCATATAATGACGTTGTGAATAATGAATCATGGCTTAAATTTCAGTCTGTCGTCAGAAGCTATTGTATGGCTTTAAACGACTTAGTGTACAGTATATACTTAACGACTACTTTAAAGGTTCTTAGTCATTTTTGGAGGTTGAATATCTGCATTCACTTGGAAACCAAGTCATTCATTCTCTCAAACATTCTCTCTTTTTCTTTGTGTTCCAGAAAAGAAAAGAATCATATGGGTTTGGAATGGCATGATGGTGAGTAAATATTGACATGAGTCATTGTTTGAGCTGATTACTGATTAAAATACACTGATCAATAGCATTTTATTTAAAATAAATAGATGAAATACAAGTTATGTCAAAAAAAAATTTCAATATTTTGTGATGTGTTTGAAGATGAGGTTACTGGTGACCACTCACCTCCACCAGTCCTTGTAAGATTCGCACAAACATAACACAGCCATAGTGAACCCTAGCAGCTGATGGAATAAACATGTTTAGCACTGACGTCAAGAAAATGGCTGCTCCAAACACCCTGAGAAATAATTCAGAGACATGCGGTAATATTAGTTACTTCAAAGTAAAAAAGCTAAGTGTAGCAATATAAAAATGTGGCCATAAATAATATCGATTTATATAAATAATGTTTAGTAGAAAGCACACACAGTGAGGATTACTAATTCTATCATGTTGTCTGAATAACTGAATTGAATAACTCTATCATCAGTCCTTAAATTCTGAAAGACATTAAACATAAAGTGATGAGTTAGTGACACCTAGAGAGTAATTTTGAAACTTGAAAAGGACTGTAATGAGGATATTAATATTAATACCAAAATGCATTACAAACGCAATTATTTGAAGTGTGAGTGCAACCATAATTTCACTGAATATTAGAGTTAATATTATAATATAATTTAATATTTGTATTTTTAGTCAGGATCTTTAACATTATTGAATTCTCTCTATATACACTGCCAGTCAAACGTTTTAAGATTTTTTATGTTTTTCTTCTCTCTTCTTCTCACCAAGCTTGCATTTATTTGATCCAAAGTATAGCAAAAAACTAAGAAATATTTTTTACTATGTAAAATAACTGTTTTCTATTTGAATACATTTTAAAATGTAATTTATTCCTGTGATTTCAGGGCTGATTTTTTAACAACATTACTTTAGTCACATGATCCTTCAGATATCATTTTAATATTCTGATTTGCTGCTGAAAAACATATATTTTTATTATGTTAAAAAACAGCAGAGCAGACTTTTTTAGTTTTCTTGGATGATTAGGAAGTTCAGAAGAACAGCATTTGTCTGAAATAGAAATCTTTTGTAACATTATAAACGTCTTTATCATTTTGATGAATTTAAATCATCCTTGCTACATGAAAGTATTAATTTCTATAATTTCTTTTCCCCCAAAAAACAGAATTATACCGACTCCAAGCTATTGAATTGTATAGTGTATAATGTTACAAAAGCTTTTTATTTCAGATAAATGCTGATCTGTGGATTTTTCTATTAATCAAATAATACTGAAAAAATGTACTCAGCTGTTTTAAATATTGATATAAAAAATACAAATACATTTATTGAACTGCAAAGCAGCATATTAGAATGATTTCTGAAGAATCAAGTAACAATGCAGACTGGAGTAATGATAGTGAAAATTTAGCTTTAATCACAGGAATTAATTAAATTAAAATTTAAAATGTAATCAAATAGAAGCAGTTATTTTAAATAGTAAATTTATGACTTTGCTGTATTTTGGATCAAATAAATGCAGTCTTTAAAAAAATGTCTTTAAAAAATCTTTTGACTGGTAGTGTATATTATAAAGTTATAAAATAAAATATACTTTAAGAAAAACTTTAAAAAGGCAACATTTCTCAGTTTCATTTAGTTTTCCTTGATGTACTAAAATAAATTAAACTTAAATTAAAATTAAAACATATAAAAACAGAAAATATGCAAAGGAAAAACTAATAATAAAATATTAATAAAGGCTATAATAGTATCTCAATGATACCAAAGTAACACTCTTCTAGTGATGCAGCTTTTATTTAGCATTTACTTGGGCTTGAGTTTATATCCTGATCCGCCTGCAGATTTGATTGGATATCCAACTTTATTTGACTGATCAAATTATGACATTTTTACCTTAAAGGCCCTTTTTTTTAAATTTGAAAAAAAAAACATTAGTTTCAATAGACATGCTAGCTAGTGCAGCTACATCACTGGCTCATGCAGAAGAGAGTCATTTTGGTTCATTCAGTTGTTCTTTATCTCCATTTAATCCATCCATCTGCTTCTTTTTTTTCCAAAACAGTGTGTAAGTGACACTTGTAATATTCCAGTGGCTGGTGTTTCAGTGAGAGATCTGCTGCTGGATCTTTCATTATTAACTCTGTCAGCCACGTGTCCTCTTTTCCTGTGAGGCTTTTATTACAAGACCGCTATCGCCCCTCTAATCAACACACGGCACAAATTTAACCCTCGCAGCCCTGACCACTACACTCGTGTGGTCCCTTGGGACTTCAGACACCTTTCAACACTAAATGTAATATGAGAGTTATATTATGGAACACACGTCTGCTTTCCAAACGTGGCGTGGAGGCCCGTGCTTCAAGATGAGGCTCACCTGTTAGCTGCTAGCTTATTGGAGATGAAACCTCCAGGGATTTGAGTGACAATGTAGCCCCAGAAAAAAGAGCCGTGTATCAATCCCACTGTCTCTGGATCCCAATTAAACTGAGCTGGCTAAAGGAGACAAGCATTAGAGAAGAACGTGTTAGATTGATATAATTAATAAAATAAAAAATAAGAATAGTAATAAAAAATACAACAAACATTTCTGTGTATAATATAAATGAATTATCACAAGACAAGTCATACATAGTAAAATGACCTTGTGAATATGTGTGTGTGAGCCATTTCTTCCTCTTAATATCTCTTATGACAGGAAATTACAGGAAATTGTGGCAGCCAACTACCAAAAAATCACTGATGAGAATTCAAGCCAGAAAAAAGAAGATAATTGGTTCTTTGAAATTGATGGCTGATGAAGTCAAACGGACTATCCACAAGTTTTCCACAAACTATTTCTATTTTGTTGTTATTAATTACTGATAAAACTAGATAAAAACTAAATAAAAATGAAGATATGATATAAGATACACCACCAGTCAAAGGTTTTTGGACAGTAAGATTATTAATGTTTTTAAAGATGTCTCTTTTGCTCACCAAGCCTGCATTTATTTGATCCAAAATACAGCAAAAGCAATAATATTGTGAAATATTTTTACTATTTAAAATAACTGATTTCTATTTGAATATCTTTTAAAATGTAATGTATTCCTCTGATCAAAGCTAAATTGTCAGCATCATTACTCCAGTCTTCAGTGTCACATGATCCTTCAGAAATCATTCTAATATGCTGATTTGCTTTTATTATTAGAAATATTTAAAACTGTTAAGTACATTTTTCTTTCAGGATTCTTTGATGAATAAAAATATTCCAAGATCAGCATTTATCAGAAATAAAAAGCTTTTGTAACTATACAGTATGCCATTACAATTTTGGGGAAAGAAATTATATAAATGAAATGCTTTTATTTAGCAAACTGATCAGAATACATTTATGCTACAGAAGATTTTTTTATTTCAGATAAATACTGTTCTTCTGAACTTTCCATTCATCAAAGAAACCTGAAAAAATATATTCAGCTGTTTCCAGCATAATAATAATAATTATAAATGTTTTGTTCTTTTTTGAGCAGCAAATCAGAATATTAGAATGATTTCTGAAGGATCGTGTGTTAAAATATATTCAAATAGAAAGCAGTTACTTTAAATAGTACAAATATTTTAAAATTTCTCAGGTTTTGCTGTACTTTGGGTCAAATAAATGCAGGCTTGGTAAGCAGAAAAGACTTATTTAAAACACATTAAAAAGTTTCTGTCAAAAAACTTTAGACTGGTATTGTATATGACAAATGTAAGGTTTTTTTCTATTTTTGTTATTTATTCCAACCTTTTAAAGGCACAATATGTAATTTTTACCACTAGAGGGTGCATATTCAAACAAACAAAGAAACTAAGGCATTGTTTGATGAAGCAGTGGTTGAGTGGAAATCATGGAATCATGGGAGTTGTTGTCTTTCATCCTCACAGCCGATGCAATCTGACAGAATTTGGACAGAAATCATGTTCATCAATGAACTAATGTATTAAAAATTATGAACGTCATTAGTATGATACAGGGTGGGGCTGAAAGCCTTGGAAGCAGAAGCAAAATTTGGAGTTTTTTTTATGCAACAGTTCACTGCTTCTGCTCTTTATGGTCATGCTTATGTAGGGTAAAGCAGTACTGTTTTATCATACTAGATACATTTTAGTGTGCTGAAAGTTGTGTTATAATGCTACTTTGTGTATTCCTCAGCTGTCTATAAAACACATATTAATGCGTCTTCAGCGTTTTCATGTTTTCTACAAAATAAAACCAGAATCTGAGGGTGTGTGATGTAATTTCTCTGAGTTTAAACATTTTTGGAAACATCTGAGTACACAATCAACAAAACAGATTTATATATAACACTGTTCTAGTGATTTTGGGATATTTTAATCAAAAAATCTTGCATATTGTGCCAGTATCTTTAACCAGAGTGAATGAATAATTAAATGTGGTAAATGTGGTAAAACTATTTACTTCTTTAGTTAACTATGATAGCCTTAAAGGGATAGTTCACCCCAAAATTAACATTTTGTCATCACTTACCCTCATGTTGTTCAGTGATTTACACTAACTTTCATAGTATTTTTTGAACATTCTTCAAAATATCTTGTTTTGTGTTCAACAGAAGAAAGAAATTCATACAGGTTTGGACCAACATGAGGGTGAGTAACAATGACAAAAGTTTCTTTTTTGAGTAGACTATCACTTTACCTTTGATAATGTGAAAAACCCTTGTTGTATGAGAATGTAATTTGGTATTTCCAGTTTATTTGTTCCTAGTTTCACCTGCATGACAGCAGTCCCGTTGATGTAGACAGTGTTGTTGTTAACCATTTCCACAATGGCTACACCGAGGTTGCAGCGGATGCCGAACGAGATGCAAAAGCCAAGTCCACTGAGGATGGCAATGATGTAACGTTTGGGAAGGCCAAAGCAGCCACAATCCAAAAGGGGCGGACTGCGTTTAGGGGCCGCCACTGGCTGTCCATCTTCTGTCAGCTCAATGTTGTCCTCTTCAGCTGCATTAGAGCCATCGATCTTCCTACCATAGGATATAAAAGGTTTTAGAAATGGTCATGGCTTACAGTAGACAAAAACAAAAAACATAAAGCTAAACCAAACCACTTTTTGGATTGCAAATGCAGCTGATTGAACTCAGCGCTGTTTGAAAGTGATATACCCATATTTATGAGTGATGTACTGGGTGGACTCAGTTGGAGGAAGGGGGCCAGCAAGGGTTGCCAGAGTGTGCCATTGAAAAGGTCACACTGCGTTTGGTGCTCCCTCCATTTCGCCCGAACGCACCTGTTCCATTACTGAACCTGCATCTTTCCTCTCATCCTCCACCTCACAGGAATTACTTTCATCTGTCTATTTTGAAATGCACACCTGAGTTCTTCGACGCACAGAGGAAGGAGCTCACTAAAAGCTGGATACTGGAGGATTGTGAATGGAGGATCAAGAGGCATCATTTTAAGAGCCTGTTCCTGATGTTTGTGAAGCATTGTTATTGCATATAAGCCACTTTAAGGTGAGGTACTGGTCTGGTACAATCTTGAAACAAATCTTTTTGAACAATACATACAAACACAATGTTTCCATACATTGTTCCCTGTTGAAAAAACAGCATATGCTGGTTAGGTAGGTTTTGAGGCATGAATGCTCATGTGCTGGTTTATGTTGTTCCTTAGCTGATAATGTGCTGGTCTTAAGCTGGTCAGGACCAGTTTAGGACCAGCACATGACCAGCTCAAACCAGCATCCATGTTTCAAAACCTACCTAACCAGCATATGCTGTTTATTTTCAACAGGGTTGTTTATCCATATCTTTGCATTATAAATATATCTTAGCATTTTGATTTTAGTAACAGCATGAATGGAGACTATCTTTTCTAAAAGATTAAAAACAACAGCACATTATAATGATACAGCCAAGGCAATCCACAATATTTTTTCTGTGAACATGCGAGATCTACGGTTCAAGCCGCTGTGGGGAAATACCAAGAAGAATAAAGGCCAGTTCACACCAAGAACGATAACAATAACTATTAATACAGCGATGACTATATTCGCGTCCACACCAGAGAACGATAACTGTCTGTTTTTGTTGCATTTACACGACTTCAACCAGTAGATGTCCTCAGCACGCACGTGTCCTCAAATCTTGCTAAAACTATCTGGTCTAAGACAATGTTGTCCAACCCTGCGCTGAATTCCTGAGGTAATTGGTAATTGATTTTCTACTGCTATTTTAAATGCGCAAGCCCTTTGAATTTGAATGAAGTCTGATTAGTTGTCAGTGTTTTATCGTTTATGTAAAAAAAATCGTTCTGAAAGTGATCCCAACGATATCGTTGCCCTGTATCGTTATAGTTTTTATGTGAACTCTGCTATTCTCTTAAAGCTGCAGTCCGTAACTTTTTTGGATACAAATTATACAAAATCAATTTTTGAGCAAGTACATAACCAGCCAGTGTTCAAAACTATCGCCTTACTTTAGCCCGATTTACAATGGTTAGCTTATGATAATGTTTTTAAATTGAGTGGTACGGGTAGGTTTTCGCGGGAAATTCAAGCATGCCACTGCGGCATTAAGTCACGTCTGTAAACATAAAGAAGGCGTCCCGGCTAGTTTTATTATAGCCTTTTCTCACATCGGCTGAAATAATTAAACTAATCATTTTGATTGCGGAATGTAATCCAAAAGGTTTGTGTTTATGAAACATAAGTGACTGAAATTAGATTACTCCAGTTTTAAATGTGCATTTGACTGCATATAGCCTACGTGGGATTACAAAAGTTTTGTATTTTAAAGAGAACCGGTCCTAAGGAAGAATGATTTGCTTTTCGGCTAAAAGAATTTCTTCATATGAAATTTGAATTTTGTCAATCAGAGATTAGACTGTACAGAAGCAGAAAGGCTAATAGGCCTACACACTACATACACGTAGTTACGCAATGCTGATGTTGTTAACATTAACAATTTGAGAACAATGTATAACAGTAATAATAACTTGCTAGTTTGATGTGATATGAGATGGTCAAAACAAAAGTTTTAGACTTGCTACTTACTCTTAGATGACAATATCCGGTGAAAATTCTTATTGGGGCCATATATATTTGAATCTTTTGGCCATATATTTGAATCGGATTAGACCATAAGCATCGCGCTCAAAAACAAAACCAAAGACTTTCGATATTTTTCTTATTTAAAACTTGACTCTTCTGTAGTTACATCTTGTACTAAGACCGGGAGAAAATTAAAAGTTGCGATTTTCTAGGCTGAAATGACTAGGAACTATAGTCTCGTTCTGGCGTAATAATCAAGACAATTTTCTGCTGTACTATGGGTGCACAGGCGCAATGATATTACGCAGCACTTCAATATAATCGGCTGAATGGATTCAAAAACGGTAAAACTCATCTGTCTCTGGGGGAGTTGGAAAATTAGCCTATTTGCAAAAAAGTGGAGTGTTCCTTTAAAGTTGTCCAAATTAAGTTCTTAGCAATGCATATTACTAATCAAAATTAAGTTTTTATATATTTAATGTCGGAAATTCACAAAATATCTTAATTACAACAAGATCTTTACCTAGTATCCTAAAGATTTTGTGGTCCAGGGTCACATATTTAATGCTTTTAGAGATGGTATTGGCCTTGAGAAACTATTATAATGCTCTATTTTGTCTTATTAATTAAATTATGGCTGTTTATACACAAATCCTAATGAAATGTAAACACTGCAAAGGTAAGCAAATTTTAAGTAGGAATAAAAGTTAATATTGCATGACTAGTTGTTAAATTATTAAGTGTGCACCCATATATTATTTTCCCCTTCTATATTGTGTAGTTCTGGTTCTCTTAAGAGATTTCCTGACAGTTTTACACAGACACAGGAAATTATGTACATTATCTCACATATAAAGCTGTCTAATGTGCAAGAAATATGTGAACTGTATTTCACTGTAATGTGAAATCTTCAGGTTTTTAATCTCCCCAGATGTACTAGATATTAAATATGTATAGAAATACCTAAAAAGCTGGAGAACTGTTTTAAATTACTGGCCAAGATACAAAGTGAATACGTTAGGCTTGCGCATAATAATGTAGTGATATTTCTAGACGCGCTGACAAGCAAAGAAATCCTGTGGCAGCATTCTGTGTCCGTAAGAATTAATTTCTTCTTTCTTTAAGAAACAATTTAGTGTAGAAATACTCTGAAAACAGTTTTTTAAACATCCCTCATCACATTTATTTTGAAAACACAATATAGTTCTATAGTGCATAGTTCTAGTAGTCTTATGTAGCATATTCTTTGCCGTTTATTTTTCAATAATATTTTTATACAAAATACAGCTCTCAAAAAACAGCTAATTTTACGCTGATTTCTAAATTCTAAATCCCTTCCCATAATTAAATTTAATACCAAAAGCATAAGCAAGCAATTTTTAGCACTTAGACTCCAATTCAACTGCCTTCACACTTACTTCTGCAGGTTCCCCAGAGAGTCGCCCACACTGTTCTTCAACTCCTCCTTCCCCGGTTTGAGCTTCTCCTTAAGACCCGCAAACCCCCCCAGTGGCATTTCTCCTTCGCTTGCTCTTCTGTCCCTCAAACACTTGTCTTCTCACTCTTCTGCAGGAGCAGGATATCCACTAGGCGCTGGTGCGCATCCTCTCCTGAGCTGGACTGAGATGGTCTAGGTGTGCTGGAGGGGAGGAGGAGAGATGCAGAGCCGGAGACGGAGCAGAGAGACAGAAGAGGAGGGACTTTGGTACAATCCTTCATGCGTTTCAGGCTGAGAACATCCAGAAACAAGGTACATGGGGCAAATCCGGGTGTCTTTGGTTCAGTGTATCGGCATTGCGAAAGTTACGCCGGCATCAATAATGGAAATTCCGGCGTTCTCCTCAGCTCCCTCATAGACAGTGACAGAAGATGCCGAACACCTGCCTCTTCTCCGACCCCTCCCTTCTTGGTGTTGCCCATACGAAAGCAGGCCAAAAAGAGTGACTAGCAGAGCTCATTAACTATTGATACCCAAGTCAAGGATCGCAGGCTCGGGGTTGTATGATATGAGCAGGTGTAACAAGACACTGCATCCTCTAGTCCCGGTCTAACCCTTATCCCGAGAAACAGTTCCAGGGGTTCATGGGTCAAACGTATCAGCGTCAACAAGCAAACAGTGACATAAAGGTTCAGACCGTCAGGGCCGTTGCTCTGTGGCTGATGTACAAAAATCTCATTCGCAATCTAATTGTATTGCTTTTGTAAGTGAAGGGCTGCACCTTTTTCCCGTCAAAGTCTCTTTTATGGAATAATCATCAAAAATGCAGTGTGCTTTAAAAATTCAGATATTGAGGTCTAAAAAATTCATTGGTAGTCTGCACAGCTCACAGGCTGTGTTTCACTGATGCTTGTTGTGGGAGACTCAGTAGTCCGTTTGCAGTGAATAAAATCTGGAGCTTCCTTACTGAAGGTCTGCCATTCAGTGTAAAGGTCAAGAATAACTGAGAGAAACAGGGGTTTACTTTGTTCCACAATAACATTTAAGATATGCATTTATGCAAATGAAGATTCTTTACGTAATTTGTTGAATATTTTATAACAAAACTACACATCTCATTTTTTTCCCCTTAAATAAATATGCATCTAATAATGATAAAAGGTTGTGCCTATTACATATGCCAATGTTCCCTGTAATATACACTACCAGTCAGACGTTTTTGAGCAGTAAGATTTTAAAGAAGTCTCTTCTGCTTACCAAGCCTTCTTGATTTGACCCAAAGTACAGCAAAAATAATACAATTTTGAAATAATTTTACTATTCAAAAAACTTTTTTTATTTGAATATATTTTAAAATGTAATTTATTCCTATGATTTGATCATTCAGTCATATGCTCCTTCAGAAATCATTCTAATATTCTGATTTGCTGCTCAAAACACATTTATTATTTTAATTATGATGTTAAAAACATTTTTTTTTAAATGTGTTTAAAATTTTGTAACACATTTGATCAATTTAAAGCATCCTTGCTAAAGAAAAGTATTAATTTATATTTCAAAAAAATTATACTGACTCCATAATGTTACAAAAGCTTTTTATTTCAGATAAATGCTGACCTTTGGATCTTTCTATTTACCACTGAATCCTGAAAAAAAAAAACAATCTCTCAACTGTTTTAAATATTATTCATAATAATAATAATAATAATAAAATATTTCATGAAATGCAAATCAGCATATTAGAATGATTTCTAAAGGATCGTGTGACACTGAAGACTGGAGTAATGATGTTAAAAATTTTGCTTTGATCACAGGAATAAATTACATTTTAAAATATATTCAAATAGAAAACAAATAGTAAAAATATTTTGAAATGTTACTGTATTTTGAATTGTAAAATGTGTATATATATATATATATATATATATATATATATATATATATATATATTTAAGATTTGTAATGTTTTTTAATCTCTGTAAAATGACTTTTTTTTTTTTTTTTACTTTTTTTTTGCTTTGTGATATAATACGTCAAAAAAAAGTGGCACTGACCCATTACCTTTTACTAAAGTTATTTATTAATATATTGATAAATATTTAGATATTATTTCTATTAATACATATATATATATATATATATATATATATATGTATGTTTAAAAAGAATACTCTGAGCCAAAGCACTTTTGTTTTTCAAGAATAGAGTGACATCTAGTGGTTCACATGCGCCAATGTGCAGCTTCCCAGCCAATTATTATTATTATTTTTTTTTTTTAACTACTTAGTTATAGAACTATGACCATGAAAAAAATCTCCTTTTTGTGTAAATATGCATTTGCACAACATCAAATCTTTGCTGCCCAGTTCAACAACTTGTCATCCTCTGTGCAGATGCTTTATACCAATCAAATTTATGGACTTTTTGAAGTGGTGTCACAAAGTATTCTTTTGCATTATTGCTCTATGAAAAAATCTGTTGTTTTCTGAATGCAATATCTTTATCCACTATAGGGAAATAACAAGATGAATAACAACATGCAGTAAACTGTAGAACTGTTTGCACTACAAACCAGTGTGTTCATAACTAAGATAAAACATTTAAATAATATGGGAAGACATACTAAATAGCTGGAGGCGGGTGAGACCGGAAGCCAATCCCAAAAATGTATAAATGGCCCACTTTTACGGGAAGAAAAAGTTGGGTAACGGTTTTTAAAAAATAATCATAATAGGCCTAATCAAGGAGAAATAAGAGAAGCTTACTCTTCTCTTCTCCACCAGCTGGCGCTAGTGTCTGCTTTTTCTTTCAGAGTTGGTTACTCAATCGTTTCAACGCAAACAGGGTAGGTGTGAAAGTTGTTGAAGAAGAGTTGTTGGCTTCAACCATCCAAAAAAAAAAAATAATGCAAAGACATTCATAAAATAAATCTATCAAATAGAATAGACAGATAGGGCATTTTTAGATCACAATGATTATTAAAGTCAATATAAAAACAAAAGCTTTTTCAGATTTCAGAACAGAGTCTTTATTTGTTTGCTTTTTTTCACATGACAAAAAACTGCATGACACATACAATAGTTTCTCTAACAATAAATCACGATTAATCACATCCAAAATAAAAGGTTTTGTTTGCATAATATGTGTACTGTGTGTATTTATTATGTATATAAATACACACACATGAATGTATATATTGAAGAAAAAAGGTTATGTTAATATATTAAAAATGTATATATATATATATATATATATATATATATATATCTCAATAATATTAATATAAATATATACATGGAAATATTCAAAATAAAGGGTGGGTGTGTATATTTATATATACACATACATGTACACAGAATACATAAATTATGTAAACAAAAACGTTTATTTTGGATGCGATTAATAATAAATTAATAAAACCAAGGATAACATACTAATTCAGAAAAAAAGCTTATCCAAAAAAATATTAAGGCTACAATATGACCAATTTACTCAAAATTAACAGGTAAAATTGATTGCCACAACGAATAAAATAAGTACAATTAATTTGAAATAAAGAAACCAAAATGACATTTTATAAGTGTTATTCTTTGACACTAATTTACAGTTTAGGTAGGCTTTAAGTGTTTCTAAACTATTTGAGGAAAAATATGTGGATTTAAAAAAAAAAAGTATTTGAAGACAAAGTCTTTTTAAAACAGAGCAGATATTTTGACGCATTTTAAACAAAGCGAACATATGCTAATGTTTGTGTCTCCTTTTTTGTAATATTAAATGTTACTTATGTACATTCATTACCTCAAAATAACAGACAGCTCTAGTCTAAATATGATGGTGCAAGAACTGAATGCGATATGGTCGAATTACATTGCTGCAATCGAAAAGATGCCTGACCGGCGCTCAGTTCAGTACCGCATACCGCCATCGCATCCGTGACCGCATTTTTCTCGGCTTGCATAACATATCGCGTGACTTACTAGGTTAGTAACGTGAGGGAACGGGCAGCAGAAGGCGGTGTTGATGATGGTAGGAGGAGATTGCGCGTCGTCGTCTTCCGCGTTTCCCCGGATTTCAACCACTGTCCTGATTCCATCGTGTCTTCTCCTTGCACGTTTTTACGCTCAGCCCACCCTCCCAATTGAGTTAGTTGTAAAGGAAAAAATTAAATCAATTATACAGGCCTCGCCGTCCCCCCCCTCCTCCTTCACCTCTCCTCTTTCTCTCCCCCCTTTGCAAATAACTACCTCCGCCTTCGTTCTCCACATGCAGCATCGGCGTCCTGGGCCCCGGCGTACCGGCTCCAGCCATGTCGGCGAGGAATACAGCGGCTGGCGGCGGTGACGGAGCGACGGGGGAAAAGACAGGTAACTCGCCGCTTGAAACGGCACAAGTTCGTCCAGCCTAGACGGGTTCGCTTGAAGCGGAGAGAGTTGGTGGAGATTGCGCTGAGTGCCGGGCGGAGGAGAGGGGAGCTTTCGGTGTTCCCCGCTGATTGGTTTGCACACTCGCGTTCGCAGCGAAACTAGGTCAGTAGTTCAGTAGAGCGAACTCTAGCAAACCCGAGCACAGGCGCGTCGGAACTGCTCACTGTGCCATATTTGGGGCTTTAACACGGCATTTAACCATATTTTCTGGGTTTAATGTGACTGACAATCACGTTTTTAACGTGTTGTATGTTGTGCTGTAGTTATTTTGCGAGGCCTTTGGTAGATTGGCTGCCGTCAAATTTAGTCAGCTGTGGCTATGCTAGTTCTTTAAATGTCTTAATATGTGTATTCCCATATTACCATCGACTTCCTTTTCAATGCTTTGAGAAACTTTGTTTCTTACGTATGACATACTGTTTTTTTATATAGGCTATTTATATTTGTTTTTCCAAACCTCCACCGATAACAAAAATAAAGGAATCTGATCCGGAGAAAATGCGTTAAAAATGTTTTTATATGTTCGTATGACGGTGGAAATTATAAAAACAATAACTGTTTTGTTTACAATTAATTATTTAACAAAGTTAACCAAGCTTTAGTAATATTAAGGGGAAAATATATAGAATTAAAAAGTGTTTAGTATTGCCTCAGCAGTCTGTTGTTGAGTCTGGTTCTGGTTAAAATGGTAGTGTATTAACTATTTATAATAGGCATAAAGGGCAATTATACCTGTATACTATAGCCTAAAAATGTGATTAAGAAAGTAAATCGAGTTATTTCGCCATTTATTGATTGATTACCACAATTACTAATGTGTATATTTAAAAGCTGAATGAATAAGATTTACACTGATATATGGTTTGTTAGGATAGGACTATATTTGGCCAAGATACAACTATTTGAATATCTAGAATCTGAGGGTGCAAAAAAAAATATATTGAGAAAATCACTTTTAAAGTTGTCCAAATTAATTATTAGCAATGCATATTACTAATCAAAAGTTTTGGTCCTAATGTATAAAAATCAATAATTATGACCCATACAATATACTTTTGGCTATTACTACAAATATACCCGTGGTAGTTAAAACTGGTTTTGTGGTCCAGGGTCACATATGGCTAACTAATTAGAAAACATTTTAAGTCTTTTAAGACCTGACAAAACAACTTGCGATTTCAGTAAGCAGTCAAATTAATTCATTAATAATCGAATTGGATAGTAATTGCTCTGATTCTCCAAAACATGTGTCATTTGTTCGTCAATCGTATGTTTTTGGTTCTCAAACACAGTAGCATATATATTAAAGTGTGTATAAAACTATAATACTGATTTTTGATAAATCATCTTTTACTATATGTGGTTTCATGTGCCTGAAAGAAACTTAAAGTTTACTGAATGTATTCGTTTTACTGTACAAAAGTCTTTTTTTTTGTCATTATTTGTGAGTTTTGGAGATCTGTCTGGTGCAGATGCCTTTCTCTCAGTGAATTCAGTCTCCTTTTTAATGAGTGAAACTGCCTCCCGTGACGTAAATGTGAATCATTAGCATTGTGAGGTCATAGTGCTGCCTGATCTAGTCTGATTTCTTGTAACGTGACCTTGTAACGTGACGGTTGTGTAATATGTAGGTCAAACTCGGCACACTTGTAGGCCAGAGCTGTGTGATGCCCTCCTCTTCCTCAGGCGTTGCTTTCTCTTCCCTCAGCCTAACTCAATCAGTCAACCTTTGCATAACTAGGCTATAAACAATCTAAAACAAAGCTGCTCAGTGTAATAGGGGCAGTTGTGCTCTTAATTCTCGCTAAAGTGTGTAACCTAAATCTGCTGTCAGTTTGGTTCCTCTCGTGACAGACTCTCCCCCCTCCCCTTCCCTAACGCTGCAAAACGTGACTGGAATTTAGGGTCTCATCTGGAAAGTATGTCTCTTAGGTAACTGGCCTTTTGAGTTACAGATTCCAGTCATTTCGGCGATAGGTGTTTTTTCAGGTCAATTATTTATTCTCTGGTCAATTCTGGCAAAGCTGATAAACAAAATGCACTTGCCCTGGGAAATTGTCTGTGGGATTTATGTGTAGGGGGGGAAAAGACAGCATTGTATATTAATACCTTCTTTATTTATTAATGATTTAATGTGAGTCTTATCTCAGTAATATTAATGTTTGTGACGGAGATAATAAAGATGTCATTTAAAAGTGCATTGGAACAAAGCACATAGAATGAGCTGATTTTATTTTATTTTTATGAGTCCTACATTTACAGTTTGAAAGCCTTGTCAATATTTTATTCAAACACTCTTTGCATACATTAAAAAGGCTTTTAAAGTCTGTATCTGTGCCATCCTGTAATCCTTAATTTCTTTAAAATTGATCTTTATCCTTATGGGTTATATTATAATAATTTAATAATTTACATTACATGTCATATTTTATTTATATTGTATTATATTATAAAATGTAATATTTTGTATTTTTCATTACATATTGCGTCACTGTGCACAATTCTTTTTGAAATACAGTTTGAACATGTTTATCATGCGTTGTATATTAATATATCATACACTACCAAAAAAGGTTTTGAACAGTACGATTTTAATGTTTTTTAAAGAAGTCTCTTCTGCTCACCAATCCTGCATTTATTTGATCCAAAGTACGGCAAAAAGTGTAACATTTTGAAATGTTTTTACTATTTAAAATAACAAATAAATATGTTTTCTGTTTGAATATATTTTAAAATGTAATGATTTCAAAACTGAATGTTTAGCATCCAGTTTTGCTGCCCAAATTAATAAAAAATGACCCAAGCTTTTGAATGGCGTAGTGTATAATGTTACAAAAGCTTTTTATTTCATTTAAATGCTTATTTTTGGATCTTTATTCATCAAAGAATCCTGAAAAAAAGATACTGATAATAAAAATTATGATAAATGTTTCTTAAACCGCAAATCAGCATATTAGAGTGATTTCTGAAGGATCATGCACCACTGAAGACTGGAGTAATAATGCTGAAAATGTAACTTTGATCACGCAAATAAATTCCATTTTAAAATGTATTCAAATACAAAGCAGTTATTTTAAATAGAAAAATATTTCACAATATTACTGCTTTTGCTGTATTTTGGATCAAATAAATGAAGGCTTGGTGAGCAGAAAGAATATAAAAAAAAAAATCTTTTGACTGGTAGTGTATACTGAATCTATAAAGTCTAACTGCATGTATTAAACTCATTCAAATGTTAGTCTAGCCATTACTTTCAAAATCTTTAATCTTTTAAATGACATTTTAGTATGTACTTGGATTACTTGACCTGAATACATAAAATGATTTAGTAGTAGTTCAGTCTTTATGAACTCACATTTGTAAGGACTGTAAAGGCAAACGAGAAGATTTGATCAAAAGTAGGTCAGCAGAACTGTGGTGTATTGTGATGCTGTTGCACTGTTTTAACACCACATTGTTTGACCACTACCTGTCTTTGGCTATAGCATGTATTAGATGAAACATTTTGCACGATGGGTTGCTACATCTGATCCCGAGCTACAGGGAAGAGTTTTTGAAAGCTTTGAAAGTAGCACATTTATAGCTATTTAATGTATTATTTTTACATGTGCAAGCAGACACAAGTGCAATTTAAGATGGCGGTCTAGTCAATCAGGCTATTATGTGGCACGCACATTAGTGTTGCGTATGCGCTTTGTCGTGGTCTTTGGAGAGGCTCCTGTGATTTGAATGGTGAGGCTAATTTGAGACTGTTCAAGGTCACTGTACAGACCTCTTTAAATCTTGGAAATAAAAGTCAGGAATAATTGTTTTGCTATCAGTCTGAATGTTCTGATTGTCACATCACAACTCTGTGTGTCAGTTTTAGAGCTTGGCTTGACTTCCTCCCGTCGCAGAGACTGTTTCCTGTTGCCTCCACGTCTAGACATTAGAATTTTTTTTTTTTTTTTTTTTTTGATCATGCTCTTTAGATGTTAAGCATTTATGTTCCCTAGTTTTCAGAGGAACTTGTGAAATGTGTCAGCATTTTAATAACATGGTGTTTTATTTGTTACTAATATTTTTATTGCATTACTGATGTTTCACGTCTTTGGTCATTCACATGTTTGAAGAGTAGTGTACACTACCAGTCAAAAGTTTTTGAACAGTAAGATTTTTAATCTTAGTCTCTTGTGCTCAACAAGTCTGCATTTATTTGATCCAAAGTACAGCATAAACCGTACAAATTTGAAATATTTTTACCATTTAAAATAACTATTTTCTGTTTTAATGTATTTAAAAATGAAATTTATTCCTGTGATTTCAAAGCTGAATTTTAGCATCATTGCTCCAGTCACATGATCCTTCCGAAATCATTCCAATATTCTGATTTGCTACTCAAAAAACATTTAGTATTATTATAATTATTATTATTATTATTATTATTATTATTATGTTGAAAACAGCGGTGTAGAATTTTTTTCTGGTTTCTTTGATGAATAGAAAGTTCAGAAAAACAGCATTTATCTGAAATATAATTTTTTGTAACATTTTAAATGACTTTTGATCAATTTAAAGCATCCTTGCAAAATAAAAATATTTTAAATACAAAAATAAAAATATTGTAAATATTAATAATAAAAATAATAAATAATACAAATGTTTCTTGAACAGCAAATCAGCATATTTACAGTGATTTCTGAAGGATCATGTGACACTGAAGACTGGACTAATGATGCTAAAAATTCAGCTTTGAAAGCACAGAAATAAATTACATTTGAAAACATTCAAATAGAAAGCAGTTATTTTAAATGGTAAAAATACTTAAACATTTTGCTGTTCTTGCTGTACTTTGGATCAAATAAATGCAGGCTTGGTGAGCAGAAGAGACGTATTGTAAATCTTACTATTCAAAAACTTTTGACTGGTAGTATGTTTATTTTTTAATTTAGGGCCAGATGCCTGGTAAGCTTTTAGATTTGCATGAAGCAATGCCAGAATCAAGCTCAAAGAATTTATCATTTGTTTATCCTGTTTATTACAAACCTACATCAAAATAATTTCTAAATCTGATGCTTATCTGCCTTTCATTTATGAGTTTTGTTAGAATGAAATATAAGCAAACTTTCTTTACAGAAACTTACAATAGTAAGTGTACATGATAGACAATTAAAAAAACAATAATTAATACATTAAAATTAAGTCTATGCCACAGTTTTGCTTATAAGAGATAAGTAAATCAAAACTGTTGTGCAAGATTGAAGAAAGATGATTTTATATAACTACATTATACTTTTACTGTAACATTTGTATAAATATCAAAAGGCTTTTTAAATAAATAGGAGTGTCATAATTTTGTAGCTTATCTATGTAGTGGTTATAGCCGTGGGTTAATTGCCAAAATAATTAAGTGTTCTTTTAAAGCAGACAACTGATAAATTGCCAGCTGTTGAGGCAAGGCACTATTGTAATTTATTAGAAAAATTAGGTCACGTCTAAACTGAATGCTGTTTTGTTTTTTTTGTCTTGTCTAGGGATTCTCATGTTCTAGACAAATTTCTTGAGCAACTCTGTCTAAAACTGAACAAAAAATTCCATGAAATTGAGTCATTTCCACTACATGAGTATGGAAAAGTCTGAAAACTAACATTATTGGCTTGCATTGAGCATTATCGTGGCATTATTGCAGTGTTTCGCTTTTGTCATACAGAAAATCCACCATCCAATGCCAAGACGCCTCTGCCAGCTTGGTTTGTGGTTTTAAACAACCTAGACATTAGTAATTAACGCTTTTGTGAAAGGAACTGCAGGAAGAATAAACTTGTTTTTTCATCTAAATCATAAATCATTTCCTGTTCAGTTTTAATAAGGCGCTATACTATTTGTCAATTGTACATTCTTTTTTTAGCTTAAACCAATAGCATAAGTACAGACATAATACATTATACTAATTATATTAGTTGTCTTCTTGGAGTACATGATTGTGATTGTCAGTCTGTTCTCAACAAATAAAATCAGCTAAAAGTTGATTTACTGAGGCGGTGTGACTGTTATCATTATGCCTCATCTTTAAGATTAGAGAGCTGATAGTGTTATGGGTTGTTTAAGGTCAGGCCACGCATCACAAATCATCCTCGCATATGCTGTGCTGACATATTTAAAGAATACAGTTTGCAAGAGCATGCAATACATCACAGAAAACCAGTCTCATCAGTTTACAGGACATAAAAACGTATGACGTCAACAGTAGTTAAAATTAAACCTTGTGGTTGCCTGTTTGCCCATATTCTAGCTAAACAATCAATTTAATACGTAAAACACTACCAAGGTGTGGTGCCAAAAGTGTGCCAAAGCTAAAATCATTGAAGTGGAATCACTGACCTACTTTCACACACTTTTGTCACGTTTCTCGCTCCACGTTTGACGTAAGCAAATTGAGTTTGGGCATGTTTTCACGTGCAGCTCTATGGCAACAGTGCAAAGTATCATGAATAATTACCTCACCTTATGACATGAACATTTTTCTCCGTGATGACACGCAGTGCTCGCATAGTCTGTTTTTCCAAGTTATTTAGACAGATTATCTAGTAGATTATTGAGGCATTTTGCTTGGTGGGTGTGTATTGCTTTTAACGTCATTTAAAGAGTATAATTGCACTTATTATTTTTTTTTTTTTGAGAAAGAATTGGTAAAAGGTTAAGGTGTTGAGTGATGTGTTATTTTTGAGCTTGAATACATTGCATATGTGACTAAATCTTCACTCTGGGTGACTAAATGATGTCTAACATTATCATATTAGCATTACATTCTTAGATTTTACACCTGTGTGTGAGTTAGAGTATAAATTTGGCACAGATATATTTTCACTCTCCATCAAGTGATCTGTGCTGTTTTTCAATTCATCTCAAAGGTTGCGCAGCGTACCTGTATTTGACGTAATGTAAACTAGCCGTCGCTGTGAGAACCGTCTCTCACTCGCACACAAAGATGGAGAGGACAAGAGAGTCTTGCATACCATGCAGAATTGACTCGCTACATTGTAAACGATATTCTTTGTAGTATTTTCCTGTCAAAATAACAGTTCATTTGGAATTCTTCAGCAGTTAAGAACAACCGTAAGATACTGGCGGTTTCTTGAGTAGTGGGTGGGACTAATGGGCAAACGTAATCTCATTGGCTGGCGCTCACCTGTTATCCTCCCTGTTTTGATTTCAGCAAATCAGTTTGAACGAACACAGATAAGTAATTAATATTCATGAACCCAGCAGTTCATTACTCCTCATTGCGTTTTATATTGTAATTAGTAGTAGAATTCATGTTATTATTATATTTTATCAATATTATTGATAGATTTTTCCTTTTTTTTATTTTTTTTATTTTTTTTTTTTTTATACACAGAAACACTGAATGACCAACAGTATCTTTTAAAGGTGCAGTATGTAAGATTGACAGCTAGCGGTTGAAATGGGTACTGCTGTCCAAAATCAAAATATTGGAGAGAACCATTTCTACCGCTTTCTCCTACTCGGATTCGATGCTCACACGGGTTTGCCAGATTGAGGACACACGACTAGCCTTGCACTGTAATTTGATAAGTTGGTTTACTGTGTTTTTAATGTTCCTTTGCTCATAGATCATTGTGCAGTATGTAATCTTGCCAGCTAGCAGTAGAAGTGGGTACTGCAATTCTGTCCCAGAATCTGCCCGAAATGCATTTCAGAGTAGAATTACTGGCTAGCGTTAGTTTTCAGAGAAACAGTTATGTAAACATAACATGTTTCCTAAATATCTACAAACATATTATGTTATTATTATTATTTTTTGGCTTAAGAAGAGTCAAAAACTTACATACAGCACCTTTAATATAAGAACCACCACCAGTCCTAAATTCAGTTAAAATTATATTATTATTATTATTATTATTATTATGTTGAAAACAGTGAGAGATGGGTAGTAACTGATTAAAAGTAATCCGGGTTACTTAATCAGATTCCAAAAATTAAATGCTTGTAATTAGAGTAAGTTACATTTTAAAATACTCTTAATCAGACTACAGTTACTTTTTTATGGATTACATGATTACATATTATTTACATAAAGCTAATAAATTATTCACAATTCATTGATTCTCCCTAATTTCTCTTTTTCATCTTAAATTTTCCTTTGCAAAATATTCTACTGCTTATATACAGGTCCTTCTCAAAAAATTAGCATATTGTGATAAAGTTCATTATTTTCTGTAATGTACTGATAAACATTAGACTTTCAGATATTTTAGATTCATTACACACAACTCGAAGTAGTTCAAGCCTTTTATTGTTTTAATATTGATGATTTTGGCATACAGCTCATGAAAACCCAAAATTCCTATCTCAAAAAATTAGCATATCATGAAAAGGTTCTCTAAACGAGCTATTAACCTAATCATCTGAATCAACTAATTAACTCTAAACACCTGCAAAAGATTCCTGAGGCTTTTAAAAACTCCCAGCCTGGTTCATTACTTAAAACCGCAATCATGGGTAAGACTGCCGACCTGACTGCTGTCCAGAAGGCCATCATTGACACCCTCAAGTAAGAGGTCTGTGGGAAGGAAAAAGTGTGGCAGAAAACGCTGCACAACGAGAAGAGGTGACCGGACCCTGAGGAAGATTGTGGAGAAGGACCGATTCCAGACCTTGGGGGACCTGCGGAAGCAGTGGACTGAGTCTGGAGTAGAAACATCCAGAGCCACCGTGTGCAGGCGTGTGCAGGAAATGGGCTACAGGTGCCGTATTCCCCAGGTCAAGCCACTTTTGAACCAGAAACAGCGGCAGAAGCGCCTGACCTGGGCTACAGAGAAGCAGCACTGGACTGTTGCTCAGTGGTCCAAAGTACTTTTTTCGGATGAAAGCAAATTTTGCATGTCATTCGGAAATCAAGGTGCCAGAGTCTGGAGGAAGACTGGGGAGAGGGAAATGCCAAAATGCCTGAAGTCCAGTGTCAAGTACCCACAGTCAGTGATGGTCTGGGGTGCCATGTCAGCTGCTGGTGTTGGTCCACTGTGTTTTATCAAGGGCAGGGTCAATGCAGCTAGCTATCAGGAGATTTTGGAGCACTTCATGCTTCCATCTGCTGAAAAGCTTTATGGAGATGAAGATTTCATTTTTCAGCACGACCTGGCACCTGCTCACAGTGCCAAAACCACTGGTAAATGGTTTACTGACCATGGTATTACTGTGCTCAATTGGCCTGCCAACTCTCCTGACCTGAACCCCATAGAGAATCTGTGGGATATTGTGAAGAGAAAGTTGAGAGACGCAAGACCCAACACTCTGGATGAGCTTAAGGCCGCTATCGAAGCATCCTGGGCCTCCATAACACCTCAGCAGTGCCACAGGCTGATTGCCTCCATGCCACGCCGCATTGAAGCAGTCATTTCTGCAAAAGGATTCCCGACCAAGTATTGAGTGCATAACTGAACATAATTATTTGAAGGTTGACTTTTTTTGTATTAAAAACACTTTTCTTTTATTGGTCGGATGAAATATGCTAATTTTTTGAGATAGGAATTTTGGGTTTTCATGAGCTGTATGCCAAAATCATCAATATTAAAACAATAAAAGGCTTGAACTACTTCGAGTTGTGTGTAATGAATCTAAAATATATGAAAGTCTAATGTTTATCAGTACATTACAGAAAATAATGAACTTTATCACAATATGCTAATTTTTTGAGAAGGACCTGTACATTCAGAGGTGTTTCAACATTGCATCAGCTACTGATGAACACATTTATTTACTTATTAATTTTTTTAATCACTCTGTAGGTTTTTAACCATGTATTATAAAGTCTTTTAAAGGATTTAAAACTCATTAAAATGCATATGAAGAGTTCAGATGCAAAAGCCTCTAAATCCATCTGACATATTTAATTTTTTTTTTTTTTTTTTTTTATCAGGCTCCGATGTATAGCTTTCTATGCAAGTACTGGTACTTCTGATTAGGCTGAGGATGGGATTTTAGTGAGTTTGAAGTAAAAGTAATTGATGGATGTATAATATGTGTCAAGAGCATTCATTCAGTGTCATTATCTAATTTTTGACCGAGATGGCTTTTAGCTGGTTTTGCATCTGAACTCTTCATATATTCACATTATTATCTTTTCTTACTTGCATGTAATGCGGGCATTCCAAAACTTGTTGTCATCTAAAACCTTATCCACTAAATATACTTTAAGTACCACTGAGATATAAAAAAATATTTCAGTAATTATCACATTTGCATGTTCACCGTTTCCTTGATGTTGATTTAATGGTCACATTACATTCAAGTTTCATCTTTTTTAGCAAGTCTCTTATTCTAAATATTATTTTAAAACAAAGTCTATATAAATACCCTTGAAAGGGACTTTGTTTTAAAATGATTTAATTTTTTATAATTTCATTGAGTGTTAGCTTTTCATTCAACTCATAAACCCCCTGCAGTTCCTTTACAAACCCTAGTTTGGGAAACCTTGATGTAATATAATCTTTAATGCACTTTATGTTGTAAATTAGAATGAATGGAACACATTTTCTTATTCTTTAATCTTGTATTCATTTGAAATGTCTTTTGTAATTTTTTGGTAAATGTATTTCTGTTATTATTGTACATTTTTGTAATCGCCATGAAGATAGCCCTGGTGCTGGCATGGCGTAAAAAAAGACAATAAATAAATAAATAAATCTTATTCTTTAGATTTCTACATCATTTTGGTACGAGATAATCCTATTTAAATCAATGTGATAAACAAGTTAGGTCAAATGCAATCTAAAAGTAATCTGATTATATTACCTAAAATGTGTAATGTAACAGATTACATTACTGACTACAATTTTTGTCATGTAATCTAAAATCAGTAACGGATTACAATTTGTAAGGACTCTAGCCTCTACACATTTATCTGAAATAGGAATCGTTTGTAACATTATAAACTTCTATGATTTCTTCCCCACAAAAAATTATACTGACTCCAAGCTTTTGAATGGTACTGTGTATAATGTTACAAAAGCTTTTTGTTTCAGATAAAAACTGTTTTAAATATTGGTGATAATAATAATAATAATAATAATAATTGTTTCTTAAACAGCAAATCAGCATATCGGAATGATTTCTGAAAGATCATGTGTCACAAGACTGGAGTAATGATGCTGAAAATTAAGCTTTGATCACAGGAATAAATTACATTTTAAAATATATTCAAATAGAAAGCAGTTACTTAAAAAAAAAATAAAATCACAATATTACTGCTTCAGCTGTATTTTGGGACAAATAAATGCAGGCTTGGTGAGCAAAAGAGAATTCTTTAAAAAGTCTTTGCCTAATTCTCAGTGGTGATTCTATTGCCAAGGTGTGCATAGAGGGTTGTTACGCATACATATGTATGCATCTGAATGATCTGGTTCTGAGTGACATCCTGGAAAATGAATAGCTAGTCCATAAATAGTGAGTCAGTGAAATGGCCTTTCTCTTGTGCAAATGACATCACGCAGTCGTCATGAGCGCTAACATCCGAATGCAGGTCAGTGAAGACCAGGTAATATCATGAGCCAGTGAAAGACGGAGCTCTTCACTGTTGGGAGCGGCCTTCCTATCGGCCTCATAAAACCAAATAATCCCACCACAGATCTTCACTCCAGCACACAGGATTAAAAATCAGGTTGTTGCCGATCTGTTAACGACTATTTAGGTCACTGGGCCTGCAGAGCACTGTTAAATATAGGCGCCAGGGGCACAAGCTGTGTTTGGCCTAGCCCGTTCCATTGTCGCCTAAACCTGATGGCACTGTAACAACAACAGCGCACACACACATAGATGCGCGCACACACGTAGAGTACATGCACGTGTACATAGGGCCGGTCTGAGGAGGATGTGCAGATCCAGTTCAGTGCCTGATGAGCTGGAGCATGTCTGTTGATCTTAGAGGCTTAAAGCAACAGGTGAAGCAGGCGGGAAAACAGACTGCCCTGTTAAAGCCTCTTCATGAATAAGTTGCTCTGCTCGCAGGGAGTTTGTGAATGGATTACGGTGGTCAATGGCAATAACAGATGGCAAATACAGCTCCATTATGTCTCTGACAGGTGCCAGGTAGAGTTGCACACACAGTTTGCTCATACAAGTCATATTGCAGTTATTGCAACAAATATTGTTGATTTGAACTAAATTGATTTGAACTGCAGTATAATGGACAAGTGTGAAGAGCTATAATGTTTTGCGTTCTCTTTTAGTTTTACACTTTAACGGTAACACTTTACAGTAAGATGTCATTTAATAATATTAATGTATTAACTAACATTGAACAATACATTTATTAAACTATTTAATAATTTTTGTTAATGTTAGTTAATAGAAATACGGTCGTTCATTGTGTGTTCATGTTAGTCCACAGCACGTTAACTAATGTTAATGAACACAACTTGTGATTTTAATAGTGCATTAACATTTACAGCATTTATTAATCTTAGTTAAATTGATCTTATTAATCTTATTTTTAATTTTTAATTAATGTTAACTAAAGTAGTTAACTAATGTTAACTAATAAACCTTATTGTGTAAAGTTTTTAATTGATTTATTTTTGGCATTCACAGTGCATTTGCATTTTAGCTTTACTTCAGCATGGACTAGTTGTTGTTATTATTATTATCTCAGAGGAGTTATTTGTATTTATTTACTTGTATTTATTTATTGACCTGTATTTATTTATTTATTAGCCTTCACATTGTAGCATGGACTAATTATTGATATTTCAATAATAATACTATTACTAATACATAATAGTTTGTTTATATTTTAAAGGATAGTGATGAAATTATTTTATAAACTTCACTTTTTTTAAGTTATTGTTGGAATAATAACAGTAATAATATTCAGTAAAGAGTTTTATTTTTATTTATTTATTTATTTTTGCATTCACTATGTATTTGTATTGTAGCTTTAATTCAGCATGGACTAGTTGTTCTCATTATTTCAATAATAATAATAATATCATTATATTATTATTAATATTATAATTTCAGTTTTTTTTTATTTATTTTGGTTTCACATTGTAGCTTTACTCGAGCATGGACTATTATCTCAATAATAATAATAATAATAATAATAATAATAATAAATTATTATAATTTCATATTTATATTTTAATCAATAGTACTAATGAAATTATTTTATTATTTATTTTTTGCATTCACAATGTATTTGCATTGTAACTTTACTTCATCATGGACTACTTTTTCTCTAATAATAAATAATAAAAAAATAATAGTAATATCTATTTTCTATTTTATGGAAATCATTTTTTCAGTTTTAATAATAATAACAATAATAATAATAATAATAATAATAATAATATGTGAATGGTTTTATTGACTTTTTTTATTTTTATTTAATTGTACTTATTTTGCGTTTACATTGTAGCTTTACTTGAGCATGGACTAATTGTAATTGTAAAATATTTTTGTGTTCGTTTTAATCAATAATAATGAAATTTCTATTTTATTAGCCTTATTTTTCATTTTAAATTTTTATCATACCACAGTAACATTTCAATTTAAAATGATTTTCATTCTGGCCAGTTAAACCCTTGAGTTGTTTTTCTGGTGGACACAGAAGTGTTTCTTTTTGTAGTTTACAGTGGTTTTTAATATGCTTTTGATTGTTTAAAAGTGTTATCGTCCCCGTTCTGTTGTTCCCCAGTGGTATTATTTGATTTATATAGTGATATGTTTTGAAAAATATGTGAAAGTGGACAAATAAGAAAACACACATGCTGAAATCTTTTGTATTTTAATAATTATGCTACAGCATTTTGATTTTATTTCGATTAATAGAAACCAAAACTGAACTGACAATATTTCTTCCATCAGAGTCCTTTGCTTTTATTTGCAACAATAGCAAAAAGCTGTTCAGTGATTTTTGCCAAAACCCAGAAAGCTAAAGCTGTTTTAACACAGTGGATGCCTGATCTTAGTGTTTGACAGTGCTGTTTTGTCCTCAAAATTGGAGACTGGATATCATGTAAATAGAAATAGATACACTGCTATAAAGGCTTCTCGTTTTAAAGCTTTGTTTGTACAGGAAGCCAAAAACCGTGTATTTAAATGAAGTCACGTATTCCTTCTCATCTGAATGGGCATGTAGAAGAGCATAAAGGAAAGAGTGATGCAAGTTCTTGCGGAGGTGAAGTAGGTTGTCTGTATTGTGCTCTTGGTCAGTGCGGCAAGTAGTTCTCTGAGCTTTCCTTTCTAAGAACCAGGTGTAAACTGGGTTTCTGGGTTTTAAGATTACACTTTTAAGACGACTTTCACAAGATAAAAAAATGCCCTGTTTATTATCACCGCACAGACAAAAAGTATCACTCTGAATTCGCACAAAAATCCTTTGATTGTTTGCGGGCCGATTACAGATGGTCTGATTCTTTAGATGTCTGTTATGAAATCTATTCCACAGTGCCCTGGTTCCAATATGTAGCACGCACTTGTGTTTTGGCATGCTTCTTTTTGTAACTTTACTATAATAAATCCCTCCTACCATTGGCAGGAGACGCATTAGAGGAAGAACCCCAGGGCCTCTCTGTCTCTCTGTCTGGTTTGATGACCCCCACCTCAGCCACCGGCATGGCCTCAGGCATGGAGCTGCCCAGGAAACGGAAAGGCAGCATGGACAACCCGTGAGTAGATTTATATATTTACATATGCGACCATGGACCACAAAACCAGTCTTAAGAGTCTTTTTTTTTTTTAAATTGAGATATATACATTAAGTTTTCCATTGCTGTATGGTTTGTTAGAATAGGACAATATTTGGTCTAAAAAAATTCTATTTGTAAATCGAAAATATTTAGAAAATCATCTTTTAAAGTTGTCCAAATGAAGTTCATAGCAATGCATATTACTAATCAAAAGTTGAGTTTTAATTTACTTACGGTAAGAAGTTATGAAATATTTTCATGAAACATGATCTTTACTAAAATATCTATAAAAGAAAAATCTGTCATTTTGACCCATACAATGTTTTATTGGCTATTGCTACAAATATACTTGTGCTTTTTACGACTGGTATTGTGGTCCAGGGTCACATATTTACATTTTTCTCTAGTAGAGGCTGGCAGTTTGACAAAATATGACAGTAACTCATATATATCATAATATTGTTATTTTTGTAGTAATAAATTAAAGATAGAAGCGTGGTAATGCCTTTTTGTGAATAATACAATTATTTAAATGCTTAAATCTTATGATAATGAATAAATGCATTTTTAAAATGTAAACATGTAATTTATAAATTAAAAATATAATGTAAATTATTGAAATGGTATTAATATTTATTTATTTAGAAGTGGTGGTGTTTTTTGGGCTGTGTGTTAAATTAATACTGTTATATGCCAAAGACAAGGATGCAATAATTGTACAAAACTGACACTACAAACATTTATAGAGCTACAAAAGTTTTCTGTTTCAAATAAATACTGCTCTGTTGAACTTTTCATCAAAGAATCCTTGAATAATGTATCATGGCTTTTACAAAAATATATTAAGCATTATAAGAAATAATTTTTAAGCATCAAAATAGCATATTAGAATGATTTCTAAAGGATAATGTATAAGTGAAGATGAGTGATGATGCTAAAAATTCAGAAATGTGTTTTAAAATATATTAAAATAGCAATAACTTATTTGAAATTATAATTATTTAACAATTACCATTTTTATTGTAATCAATGCAGCTTTTTAGTGGAAGTGTAATTTATTTTTTCTTATACAGTTGAAGTCAAAAATTTGTGAAATTTCCCAAATTATTATTATTTTACCAAAATAAGAGGGATCATACAAAATGCATGTTGTTTTTTTAGTATTGACCTGAATAAGATATTTCACATAAAATGTTTACCTATAGTCCACAAGAGAAAATAATAGCTGTAGTTATAAAAATGACCCTGTTCAAAAGTGTTCATACACTTCATTTTGATAAATTCAACTATGTGCGCTATATGTAAATCTCTTTTATGTGAAATATCTTATTCAAGTCAGTTATTTTGGTCAAATAACATTTTGCAGATTCTGCAAGGTGTATGTAAACTTTTGACTTTAGCTGTGTCTCAGATTAAAATTATTATTCTCAAATCTCTATTGTTTGTTTTCTTTGTTTTCTTTTTATTTGGATCATGTTGGACACAGACCAAAGTGATGTTTTATAGAAGTTAGAGTATTGCAGCAGTGTGAAAACATCTTCATATCAACATTAAAACATAAATAAATTAGTAGTTCTGTACTGTTAGATCTGCTTTTTAATGCTGTTTGGATAAGTCACAGCTTTTTTTATATACTTGCCTGTAACCACATAAGTTTCGTATTGATGTGACGAGTCACAAAGTAGTTGCTTTGATTTTTGCATTTCCTTGTTTCTGTGATTAAAGTAAAGTCCTTCCCACATAAATGTCTATATACGCTCATGCCGCCCGGCCCTAGTGTCTTGATAAAGTATGTGTGTGGGTGTGAGAGTGTAACGCATTAATATTTAATATTTGGATTTTATAGCTGATTTGTATGACTAATATCCTCTTGTTTGGCCTGTTAGCCCCTGTCCTGCTTTTTTGAATGAGTCGAGATGCATTGGGAAGGGAAGTGCGTGGTCTGTGTTTAACGTCCTTTTAGAATCTCGGCCGCATTTCATGAGTCACTTTAATCATCTCACCACTTTGTTTCCAGGGAAACAAAATCTGCATCAAATCTAGAGGAGGATATGGAGGACGATCAGGGAAGGTACTAAGCACGTTACGATACTCAATGTGGCTCACCTTGATCTACAATGCTATCCATTGTTTTTAACCCCTTTGTCTTATTTTATTTTATTTTTTTTTTTAGATTGGAAGGAGACGACCAGCACTTTAAAATTAAGTGTGTCAGGTACTTAGTCATTTATATAGTCATATTTATCATCCATTCACTTTGCCTCCTTTATTTCCTGTTTTTTTTTTTTTTTTATTAATGTGTTGTTGTTGTTGTTGTTGTTGTTGTTGTTGTTGTTGTTGTTATTATTATTTTTATTTTTATTATTTAATTCTATTTAGTTGTTAAATTTACAGTTTAATGAAGTCCTTTTCTGCCACTGAATAAAAAATAAAATAAGGTAATTGCATTTTTCCCCAATTTTTACTTTTTTCTTGTAATTGTGAGATACAAACTTGGAATTGCGAGTTATCAGAACTGCAAGATGTAAACTCGAAATTCTGAGAAATTAAGTTAGAATTGTGAGATAAAAAAAACACAATTCTGAATTTTTAGCAAGTTTAAAAAACTTGCAATTTCTCGCATTCCGCAATTCTGACTTATTTGCTCAAAATAGATTGTATCTCCCACTTTTTCTTTCACAGTTTGACTTTTTCTTGCAATTGTTTTTTTTTCTCAGAATTGTGAGATATAAATTTGCAACTGCAAGATAAGTCAAAACTGCAAGTTATAAACTTGCAATTCTGAATGGATTTTTCTGAATTGCGAGTTTTCTCCCAAGTGGAAGTTTATATCACACAATACTGACTAGGGGTGTAACGATATATCGCAGTACGAAATTTCGCGATACAAAAATGTTGCGATATGTATCGTAGAGTGATTCCGATACTTTTCCGACGGCAGTCTAATCCTATTGGTTGAGCGGCTGACATGACCTACTCTGTAACAGCTTCGCAAAGGTGGTCGACCGTCTGAAAAAAAAGCAGAGAATCTGACAATAACAGCTGACGGATGGACTTCACAGGATTGTCAGAGCTATATTAGTCACAGCACAAGTTATTACCACGGAGTGGGAAATAAAAAGTTTGGCGCTTCAGACTCGCCCGCTTTTCGAGTCACACATATTATCAAGTGTTTCACGCACACACTGAATCTTGCGTCGCAAGCAGGTTTAAATGTTTCTTGCGTCGCTTTATTGGTCGCGTGAGAAAAGTCGTTTTCTTTCACCGCAGTGTCACAGTAATAGCTGCGCTCACGGAAAAGCAAAAGATGATCCATGGAGCTGAGCTGTTCCATCGTGTTACCATATCTTATGTGATGTGATCTCAAACATCTTTTGCTTTTCCGTGAGCACAGCTGTTGCTGTGACAATGCGCTGAAAGAAAGCTTTATACTTTTATTTATCTCTTCATAACCAGTAATTAGTCAACCTGATGCCGTTCTAAAGCCATATAAGGCTAAGCCTACATTTTTTTTTTTTTTTTTCAGATCACAAAAGTAGTAAAAAATGCTTGCACTCTCCATATAATAAATTGTTACCTTTTACAATATTTTTTACAAACATGAAATTATCCCATGCAACTCGTTCCATATTTCAAGTGATCTCTGAAGGAATATGGTAGGGTTTGCTGAGAAACAAATCTAAAATGTAATCTATTATAAAAAAATCTCCAGTCATCGCATTCGTGCATTTATATGAGTGCATTTATACATTCATTTTATATATGTGCGCGGCAGTTCGGGCCGGTGCGCCTAGGAAAAGCACACAAAAGAGTCATTTTGAAACATCAAGACAAATAAAATTATGACTTGAAACAATACTTTCTTGTGAAAAATCTTTGTTCTGAGACAGTCAGTAATATACAGCGTTGAATGTGCGCAAAGAGCGCTCCCTTACTAAAAATTTTCACTCACTTTCACTTTCGATTTTGCGAAGTTCCGTTAATAAGCTCTATACACTGCATTATAAATCTCTCATTTACATCGACAGTTTGTAATCGACAGTAGATATTATCTACAGTTTGTTAGAGAGGATGCACGAGCTTGCAGAACTTGGCATTTTGAGCGGTGAGTGGATTCTAACAAAAACACTCATTGCGATCTGTTTGCGTTGCGTGATTGGCTACATTGTTGAACGCATGCACATCACTGATGCAGAAGAAATAGTTAAGCTTAAACCTCTAAAAAAAAAAACTGACCTGTCTGATGATAATAATAATTCATGTTTTAAATTTCAAAATATCATGATACGTATCGTATCGTGACCTGAGCATATCGTTACACCCCTAATACTGACTTTATAACACACGGGGGCAGCCGTGGCCTAATGTATAGGGAGTTGGACTTGTAACCGTAAGGTTACAACCCCCAAACTGCTCCCTGGGCACCGCAGCGATAGCAAAATGGCAAAATGTGTGTTCACTACTGTGTGTGTGCACTTGGATGGGTTAAATGCAGAGCACAAATTCTGAGTATGGGTCACCATACTTGGCCACACGTCACGTCCTTTTCTTTCCTTTCCTTCCTAATTACAAATTTATTTCCCAAAATTCCGAGAGAAAAAAAATGCAATTACCTATTTTATTTCAGTGGCGGAAATGGGCTTCCATAGCAGTGTCGTTAAGTGATGTAATTTTAGCTCAGTGGAGTTCAGTGGTACTTACAAAATAAATTTCATCTTGTAGAGAACCTCATAGTCAGATCGAGAAACGACGGCGAGATAAGATGAATAACTTGATTGACGAGTTGGCAGCGATGATTCCCACCTGTAACCCCATGTCCAGGAAGCTTGACAAACTCACTGTGTTACGAATGGCTGTCCAGCACCTCAAATCACTCAAAGGTATCTAGAAACCTAGTATGCACAAAGACTAATGCTGAGCTTGAAAATGTTATTTTTCTTCATGAATATTTAAAGAAAAGCAATCAGTGATGAATGTTCTTGAACGTATGTGGGGTAATGGAGTGCCTGTTTTTCAGGAGCAACAAGCTCTTTTGCAGAAGCCAATTACAAACCTGCATTCCTCCCAGATGACGAGCTCAAACACCTTGTTCTAAGGGTAAATCCTACAATTTATAGAGCCATCTCTGAAAGCTATTTGTCTATCAGTGCAAATTATTGATTATGTGGCAAGAAAAGTCTCCAAAAATAGCTTTTGTTTAAACAGGGGATTTTGAATGGTGCAATTGCGAAATTGCAACATCAGCCTTAAATGATCTTTTTCTATCTATGTGTCTTGTCCAGGCTGCGGATGGATTTCTCTTTGTGGTTGGCTGTGACCGTGGGAAAATAGTCTTCGTCTCGGAATCGGTTTCAAAAATCCTGAACTACAGTCGGGTAGGACAGTTTGACCATTAAAAAAGGGATGTTTTATCTTAAGTGCTATAATTATGAACAGAAGTACACTACCAGACAGAAGATGAGTCACAGATACCCATTCTTTATGATTGCTGTTTTTCACGTTGTAGATTCATAGTAAAGTCATCATGACTTAAAAAGCACGTGTGCTACTTATATAGTGACTCACTTTGTCTCTCTCTCTCTCTCTCTCTCTCTATTGAGATTAAGCATGAGATTATTGAAATAATTTTCATGTTGTCTACAAAACTAATGTCAAACCTTTAAGCATAATATTTATAATGGTAGGTTTTATGAGATCACCAGAAACATAAATCAATCTTGTATGTCTAAACATTTTGCTAATCGTGTATTTTAAGGGCCCTTTTTTGTTTACCTGGTGATAAACGATTAGGTTTATGACTTGTTGGCAAAACGTTTTAGTTCAATCATGGCTCATTTTAATGTTTTTCTCCCCAGACGGAGTTAATTGGACAGAGCCTGTTTGATTATGTTCATCCAAAGGACATTGGTAAAGTCAAGGAACAGCTGTCTGCCTCTGAACTCTACCCGCGGGAGCGCCTCATTGACGCCAAAAGTAAACATACTTAGGCCGTAATAAACAGTTGTTCTCTGTGTTAAGTTTGTGTGTGTATTTTGTGAATGCTTTTCTTAAATGCTTATACAGATTTATGTCTGTTCCATGCACATTGTACTCCGTCGCCTTTAAGGGATAGTTCACCTAAAAATGAAAATTCTATCACTAATTACTCGCTCTCATGACTCTTGTTCATCTTTGGAACACAAATTAAGATATTTTTGATTAAATCCATAAACTTTCCAAGAGCTTTTTTTTATGTGCAAAGTAAACAAAAATTGTTACTTTTCCGTTGCTGGCATTGGAGAGTAAGAAAGCTCTGATTTCATGGAAAATATCTTAATTTGCATTAGCGAAGATGAACAAAGGTCTTTCGGGTTTGGAACGACATGAAGGTGAGTAATTAATAACAGAATTTTCATTTTTTTTCCCAAATGTTTGGAGTCAGTGTGATTTTCGTTTTTGAAAGAAGCCTCTTATAGGGCCCTATGAAATCAATTTTATTTTTTCCCAGATTCAGTTTAATTTTTTTCCAAATTCAGTTTTTTTCAGTTTTAATTTTTCTTCCTTTTTAATGGTTAAATAAAATCTTACTAATCAAAAAAGCATGTCTAATTAATTAAAATCATGAAACTTATACAATTTAACAAACGTTTAACAAACATGACATGTTTAGGGCCCTATAAAATATTGTATTTTTTCTTACCTTAATGTTTTAATGTTGCCAAATTCTGGTTTTAGCATGTCTAATTATTTGAATACGCAACTTTTTTTATTCCTTCAATAGCCTTGTGAATTTTTATTCCTTTAGAAATTCTGTGATTTGTATTTATATTTTTCTGGTTATCAACAGAAGGCATTAAAAATGAATTTAATTTATCTTTTAATTAATGAAAATGAAACAAATTTTATTTTTTGGCAAGTATTTTATTTTTTCAACAGAAGTAGTAGTAGTAGTATTACGTACATTCTAAATATTAAAAATATATTTCTGTCATCTTCAAGTTAAACCAAACTTTTATTTTGACAGGTTGCCGTGAATACCTGTAACTGACCCTGGTTGTGGCTAGATATGATACAGCTGCAGCTGGAAGCTATAAATAAATTGTACTCAAATGGAACAGTCAAATGCTAATGAAGTGACTGTGCAGATGCTGAAATCACTGCAAGCATCATGCATGCTTCAGTTTGTGTAGTAAGCAAAACTGGCGTCTGCACTCATCTGCATTCATAAACACCAAGACATGCGGAACATAAAGGATTCATGTTAAAGTAGTCTTTTTGCGGCTTAATATTTACACATACTAGTCCATATCGTCATTTGATATAATTTGATGACATACTTTTGTTTAATTATTCCAAACTTTGACAAATTCCGTGACATTCCGTGTTAAATTCTGTTTTTATGACTGGATTCCGCCATTCCGTCCGCATTTTCCTACTCTTATGATCACCAAGGCTGCATTTATTTGATTAAAAATAAAGTAAAAACGGTAATATTCCTATTTTAATATATTTTAAAATATTTATTCCTTTGATAGAAGCAATGAGTTTTTAGCATCATTACTCCAGTCAGTGTTGTATGATTCTTCAGTAATCATCCTAATATTCATTATTATTAGTGTATTATTATTATTATTAACAATGTTAAAAACAGTGTTTCTGCTTAATATTTCTGTAAACTATGATACATTTTTGATTGAACAGAATGTTTAAAAGAACAGCATGTAACAGCATGTGTCCTAACTGTCACATTTGATCAATTTAATGCATCCTTGTTAAATATAATTATTAATTTCTTTAAAATGAGTCTTGCTAACCCCAGATGACTTTTTTTTTTTTTTTCCATTATTCATTCATAATTGATTATTTACTCTCCCACGTTTCAAACCTGTTTCCTGGCATAAAGCACAAAAAAAAAGTAGTCCATATGACTCATGTGCTGTATTTGAAATTTTCCTAAAGCCAGTAAAAAAATTGGATGAGTAAATAACAAAAATGTGCATTTTGGGGAAAACCATTCCTTTAACCAATCTGACACTCTGTGGTGTTTTTGTGTTCAGCGGGATTGCAGGTGCAGGCCGAGCTTCCTGTCGGAGCGGCTCGGCTTTGCTCTGGAGCCCGACGCTCATTCTTCTGCCGAATGAAGTACAACAAAGTTACCGTCAAAGAAGAGAAGGACTTCCAAGCTGGGGCCTCAAAAAAGAAAGGTCAGTAGCATTACAGTCGGGATACATCAGGAGCTCATCCTGTTTTACAATTCAGTTGTTAAAGATGGTTTTCCAATTCCAAAGATGACATTAAGTGAATCAGAAGAGCCTTGTGGTTATGCAGTCAAACCCACTGTGATAAAACCCATTACTGAAATCTTATGATTGCTCTATTTACAAAAAAAACAAAAACAAAACTAAAATTAAATTAAATCAAGGTTTTATTTCCTTGGCTTCAGACCGGTTATGTCTCTTTAGTCCTGCTGCGAACTAAAGGTCCAAGATGTCATTTGTGACGTGTTCATGACGTGGTCTGCATATTTACTCCATTACACACGTCATCTCTTCTTCTTTTTTCTCGCCACATGCAGTGGTGTGAGCACAGCTTGTGGGATTTTATTCTGACAGCTGTATTCCTACAAACTTGTCGGATTGTGACTTCACTTTGGAAAGTGTTGTGCTGTGCTGTCTGGACTTGGACAGCATTGATGTTTCTGTTCTTGGTGAGCATGGCCTTTTCCAAACTGCCCAGAGCAGTTAGTTGACAAGTTGTTCAGGCAGCCCCGTATAGCCATGCATTTATTTTTATTTTTATTTATTGCATTATAAGCTAGTTTTTAAAAACGTGTTGAGCAACCGCTTATATTTAAGCATTGCTACGTGTCCCGATACTGCACGTTTTTAGATTAAATCAAGCAAATCGAAAAGGGATTTGAAACGTGCACCTTTGTGTTCCTCTATAACAACATATGGTGGAACATTTGGCTCACAGCTCACCTGTAAATTGACTCTGTTTTGATTGACTGCCCCAACAGAGTCACAGCGGTACTGCACCGTTCACTGCACGGGCTACATGCGCACCTGGCCCACGCGCCAGCTGGGCACGGAGGGGGAGGCCGAGGCGGATAAAGAGAGCTCCCACTTCAGCTGCCTGGTAGCACTGGGTCGGGTGCACCCCCACATCCTCCCGCAGGCCAACGGAGAGATCAAGGTCAAGCCCACCGAATTTGTCACCCGCTACGCCATGGATGGCAAATTCACCTTTGTGGATCAACGGCAAGTTTTGGAAATAACTACATGTGAATTGTTTGTGTTCATAATCATAGTCATTTATGCAAACAAGCTCCACAGTTTGTAATTACCCACAGTCAAACCAAAAAAATTTCAGACACCCGATATCATTTTACTAGTGAATGCAGGACACTATAGTTCATTTATGTAAGTGAGGACTGCAAAATAAAGTAAACTCTTCATACAGTGGACCAGTAAAATGTATAAAAAATTGGATCCAAAAATTATTCCGACTTTAACCTGACCATGTTTTGCTTAGTTGTTTTTTTCTTTAATTGCTAATTGTTACACCACAGACTGAACAAAATTTAAGGATTGCTTGGTAATTGCTCAACAAAGTATTGATATTTGTGTAAATATTGTCATACTAACAGTTGGCAGAATTTTCGGTTGATTGTAATCCATTACATGCCTTTCTATCAAAGTTATCTAACTAAGCTCTTGTCATATTTTATTACAATTTTCTAAGCTATAGCGAATAAACTGTGATTAATGTGAGAAATGTTGAAGGTGTCTGTATAAATTTGGTTTGACTGTAACCGTTCAGTAACAAGCGGACACTTCATTCTCACTAGAGGGCGGCATGCGTTTTCTTTTCAAAACCTGATTTTAGTTTACCACTGGTTAAAGGGAGAACTTTTAGAGAGTTTTTGTTTTTGTGAGATAATTAACAAACTATTTGTAAGTTTTAACTATCTGTTGGGGAGTAATTAACTTAAAAAGCATTTCTTTAGTAGTCTGTATAAATTATTTTGAAAGATAACTATCAAATGTAAATAAGTAATTGTATACAAAATGATATAATTATATAATGATTTAATGATTTGATGAATGCAATTATGTATTCAATTATAAAATTTCGTTTTACCAATTGTTAAAGGATTAGTTCACTCTTGAATGAAAATTTTCTGATAATATACCTACCCCCATGCCATCCAAGATGTTCGTGTCTTTCTTTCTTCAGTCAAAGGTTTTAGAGTAAAATGAAGACTCTTTAACTGGTTCTTTATTTTTGGCCTTTTTCATGCTTTTAATATGCTCCATATATTGGGTGGAAGGTCCAAATTGCAGTTTCGATGCAGCTTCAAAGACGATCCCAGCCAAAGAATAAGATTCTTCTCTAGCAGAACAATCTGTCGTTTTCTGAAAAACAAAAATGTATATACTTTAACCATAATTATCGTCTTGCACTAGCTCAACTTCACACATTATGTAATCATGTTGGAAAAATCTTTCTTTCGTTCTTTCACACGTTGTTAGATCTTCATCTGTGTACCATGTCATCTCATTTTCTCTTCCAACTTTAAAATAGTCCAACATTGTTGTTTTTTGACTTTTTTTTGCACGTTCGCTTTGTAAACACTTTCCAACATGATTACTAATAAGTCAAGAATAGTATTAATAAATAGTATTTGTTTGTTTTGCTAGATAAGACCCTTATTTCTCGGCTGGGATTGTGTAGAGCCCTTTGAAGCTGCACTGAAAGTACAATTTGGACCTTTAACCTGCTGATCCCCTTTGAAGTCCACTATATGTTGTTGTTTTCCTCAAAAATCATAATTTCTTTAAGAGTGTAGAAAGAAAGACAAACATCCTGGATGACATTGGGGTGACATTTTATTTTAAGACACTCTGGGAGTCGTCTTTTAAAAAATTACTTGCTTCTCCTTTTAGGTTTCATAGTGAGAAATGTGATTTTTAAAAACTGCTTTCCATTTATATTGTGCACACAGAGCCACCACCATTCTGGGTTATTTACCCCAGGAGCTGCTAGGCACATCCTGCTATGAATACTTCCATCTGGACGACCTGCCTCATTTGGCAGATAGACACCGAAAAGGTACGGTGCATCCAGATTCTTACTATTAGGAGCACTAGAGCTCTAAACACGCTTTCCTGAAAGTAGTTTCCAAGAAACTGGGCAGATTGCCTAAGACATTTGTACAAAGGAGGACACGAGTAGCCAAATCCTCATCATCCATCATTAATCATTAGTCTTACTTCTAAAGAACATTAGAACAGCTTTCAGTGGCAGATACATGAGGCCAGTGCCTCAGAGAGAGTTTTATTGGATTACATGCATATACAAATGTGACATTTTAATACCTTTTCTGAGTGTCAAATTGAATTCTTTCTCATTCCTGTAATTTAAACAACAATTCTGTCTTCTGTCAAAAATAAAGCTATATTTTGGATTAAAATGACTAAATTACAGAAATTGTATTTTTGGGTGCACTGTTCCTTTAATATGTTATTTTGGTCACCTCTTTTTCACAGTGCTGCGAAGTAAAGAGAAGATTGAGACAAACTGCTATAAGTTTAAAACGAAATATGGCTCTTTCGTCACCTTACAAAGTCAGTGGTTTAGTTTTATAAATCCCTGGACCAAAGAAGTAGAATACATAGTGTCAACCAACACGGTTATATCGTAAGTACCAGCGTTTCCTCTTGTTCTTCTAACAGTCTGTTTGTTCTGTTACTGCATATCAATGTCATGATTCAACCTGTCGCACCCAAATTCTGTGATTGATGAGATAACAGATTATTTCTCGACCCTTTTTCCGCCTGACTCAGCGGTAAAAGTAATCCAGGTGGATCAGGGGATAAAGCCGAGCAGCCTAGCAGTTCCAAGGCTTTGGAGAGTGAGTACTGAGATCTGTGAATGTTGTAAATATGTTTTGTTACTAGGCGTGTACGTATAATTTGCATATGTGTACCTATTTATTGCATTGCGAAGCCTTATATAGAGGAAAAGACAGAGCAGGAGAAGCGCATTGTTTAATGTGGCAACTATATAAATGAAAGTATAGCCTTCCAGTTAATAAAAGCCAGTCACCTTTTTAATAGAGGCATCACCTTTTGTTTTGGGATTATTATTATTATTATTTTTTTTGGTTTGCTCAGGGTTTTGTTTTGTGTTTTTGTTTGGTTTTGTTTAGGATTTAGTTTGATCTGTTTTTTTGTTTGTTTGTTTTCTGTTTTGTTTGGGGTTTGATTTGTTTTGGTGTTTTTTGTTTTTTTGATTTCTTTGTTTGCATGGGGGTTTATATTGGGTCTTTTGCTTGATTTTGTTTTGAGGTTGATTTGTTTAGGTGCTTTTGGTTTTTGTTTAATTTTCTGTTTTTTGTTTGCTTGGGGTTTTGTTTTATGATGTTAGTTTGGCTTTAGTTTGTCTTGTTTGGGGTTTGCTTTGTTTTGGTGTCTGTTTTATTTTCTGTTTTGTTTGGTTGTTTTTCAGTTTAGTTGGGGTTTTTTGTTAGATTTTTAGGGTTGATTTGTTTGTGTTTTGTTTTCTGTGTTTTGGGGGGGTTAGTTGTGGTTTGTTTTTTGTTTTGGTGTGTGTTTTTTTTTTTTTTTTTTTTTTTTTTTTGAGGTTTGATTTATATTGGTTTTTTTGTTTTCTGTATTTTTGTTTGTTTGGGGGTTGATTTGTTTAGGTCTTTTTCTTTTTTTTCTTTTTAGTTTTGGTTTGGTTTGTTTGGGGTTTAATTTGGTTTTATTTCGTTTTCTGTGTTTTTTTTTTTGTTTTTGTTTTTTTTTAAAGAGTCCACTTGCTAAGGATATCAAACGGAAAGATTTTTTTTTTCCCGTGTTTAGCAAGCCTTCTGTGATTTTATTATTTCTTACTATATCCAACTCTTTTAAAGTCCAGTAGCAATTTTGTATGTTTCGTTTTAATAGATGATGCCAAGAAGTCCCAACAAGTTCCAATCATCCCAGGGATCTCCAGTGCATCAGGCATGATTTACGCTGGGTGCATAGGGACCCAAATTGCTAATGAGATAATGGACTATAATAGGTAAACCAATTACATAGCTTCCTTTCTGTTATTAATTTGGGTATAATTTACAGTGAAGTATTACAAGCAATGAAAATTAAGGAAATTTAGGATAGGTTGGTAAACTGTTGGGTAATTTATATTATTTTATGTTAAGTCTGTCTATAACTTTTGATATTCTTAGCAGCAGTACAAATGATTCTTGGAAGTTATTCAGTTGGTTGATTTTGAAAATATGCAGTTCCCTAAAGACAAGTTCTTTAAATTCTGATGTCATGCTTTCTTTAGGATGAACTCCTCACCATCCAGCGGCAATACAAGTCCATTCAGTTTACTGCAGGACAAGTCTCCACTGGCCCTTGTACAGGCCAGCAACAACGTGAGTTCATCAAACAATTACTTTACGAGTTTTGCGGTTTCTTGCATTCTAACACAACAATACTTCATGCTTTAAGGTGCCAAATGGAGAAGTGACAGATGTGGAGATGCCTGGCAAATCAAACTCGGAGGAGGAAGCAAGGGGTGGAGCCTTCACAGCGGGTGAAAATCTGATGGGTAGATGTTACAGCATTATATTACATTAGCCATGTGGTCCTAAAGATACTGTATCTTTTCAAGAACATGCTAAATCTAATGATTTGCTTTTTGTTCCTCTAAATATGGCACTCACTTTTTTTGTTTATTTCTCTGCCTCTGTTCCTGTTCTCCAGAAGGGAGCTCTCAGTTGGATCTGGAGGGGGTTCCTGGGTTGGGCGCTCTGAGCACTGACGAGGCAGCCATGGCGGTCATTATGAGCTTACTGGAGACAGATGCCAACCTGGGTGAGGCCGTGGACTTTGACGAGATGCACTGGTCTCTGTGAACACAGCTCCTTTTTTTTTTTTCTTTTCTTTTTTTTTTTTTTTTTAAAGACCCATCTTATCTGGAGCTTTTTAAAATGAACCATTCATGGGGCAGCAAGCCTTTGACAATTCTATGACTTATGTTTTTAATTTATTAGTGTTTTTTAATGCGTCTGGACAAGCTGCATGGCAGGTAATCTGATGACTGGTGAAGAAGAACCGAAGGGAACGAGGGTCTCTCTGAGTACCTCAAGCTGAGTACCTTAAGCAACAGGACCAGGTTTTATGTGGTCTAGTGTGCATTTCTTCACTTCAGCTCTGAGGTCACATCTGCCCCTTGGCATGGATCAGAACGGAGAGACGTTCTTGGCCTGTTTTGCCATTTTGAGAAACACATGCCTCAGCCAAGCCATAAGGCAAGAACCCAAATAGTCCACTGTGATCCAGTGGCGTAAGGATTTCAAAACGGTTTCCTTAGTCAATCAACACTTGAACTGATGCTTTGAGGCAAAGCTGGACTGAATTTTTTTTATAAAAACATCGTGGGATTCCTTTGGCAAGGGAAGCCTTGTAGTTATTTTACCCTTTTAGAGCAGAAATCGTCTTGAATTTAATGTTTTTTGATGAACAAGAGTGGAACAACGGGGAGGGGTACTGGTAAGCTCTTATGGTCATTTGTCAAACAGATCTACTTGAAAAGACTGTGGAAAAATCAGAAAATTGAGGATCACCGTTAGGCCTGACATTTGTTTTTTCCTCTCTAGTCTACAAACCTGTGTGTGAATGTGTACTTTTCCCTCAGACCTTTGCCTGTCCTGCCAGGGCTATGCTTTTCTTGAAACAGGGCCGTCACTAAAAATTTACAGGGCCTGAGACATTTTTACTGATGGGCACATTAAGCTGTATTATATAGGGAACCTGGGACAATGTTCTTGGTTGTTGCCCCTTTAGTTAGACGTATTAGATCTGCTGTTCTGAAAGACTGTCTGGATGGAGATCAGCAACAGGTAAAATGGTGAGTGGAAACTGATAAGGGCAGGGTCTCTCAGGGAACAATTTATGGAAACCCCTTCTCAAAATCCTTTAGCGGATCAGACTTCTACATTTTTCAGGGCTTCGTTCTTTCGTTAACGTTAGTTCTTCTTGCTCAGTAACGTGCAAAGAGGTATAACATGCTTATGTGATTAACATTTAGATGGTGACTTGTTGTTTAAACTCTGTATTTTGGAATTATTTCCCATAATTGTTAACTTAATCTCTACATAACTTCAAACTATTAACAAAATAACTTTATAATCCACCTTTTTCCTGAACGTCAGTAGTCCTACTTTAAGGATGCTTTATATTTCCCGTCTCTGGTGTTTCTAGTCAAATGAACATACTTTCCGAGCCCACAACGTAACGTAAAACGCATAGAATTGGTTTTAAAAAGCACATGGCGCTATAGTTTTATCACTTAACAGTGTCGCAATGACCGTCTTTTTGCACCTCACGGTAGTTTAATGAGTGGGAATATGACATGAAGCGACGCGAGGTTAGCTGCATTGAAAACAAGATGTGTGTCACAGGATTTTGTCCACAAAATGATAAGAGCACACATTAGTTTAACACATTATCTTATTATTTCACACAGTATTTTAACTTAAGCGCTTCAAGCTGCTCGTTTTCTTTGGTCATCGTTTATGCAAGGCATAAAGCGCCTGGTTTAAAACTAGTACTGATATGCAAAACAAGTATCTTATAGGAATCCATGAAGCTTATCACTCTTATTGTGGAAGGAAGCAGCTGCGCAGATTTTTTTTTTTTTTTTTTTTCGTTAACGTTATATTGGAAGAAGTTTCGGTTTAATTAATTAACGTGGATTTCTATGGAGACCCGAACAGGAGAGCACCCAAACGAAAGTTAGAATCTAAAATGGCGGCGGTCTTCGGTTACTCAGGAAAAAGGTGGATGAAATAAAACAACAACAGAGATATGGGGAGATGAATTTTCACATTTTTCCTGCTTTAAGAAGGTATTTAATACCAATCCAACCGTAATGGTAACCCATTTTTAAAGGTATAATGCACCCTAGAATGAACCATCTCTTTATCATTTATTAACCCTCATGTTTCTCCAAACCTGTGTGACTTTCTTTCAGTGAACAAATTGAGATATTTAGAAGCACTGTTCTTTTCCATGTAATGGAAGTCAATAGAGGTTTTGCACTTACATCACGATTTGGTCAGTTACCCGGATGCATGGCCATATTGGCAATTACTCGGATGTAAACAACAGCATGGATTGCAAGGTTAATGTACTACTGAATTGTCTAAATTTCTATTCTCTAAACCATGGAAAAACCAAGTGGAAGCTGCTAAATCATAGAGAAGGACTTTGTAAGCAGGAAAGGGCATGATATTTTGACAAACTAAACTTAATAGGTGGTAAAGATGCATACAAGCAGTATTAATTAAGATATTAGCCTAATAATTCACCTACCTGCCCCAGAAATGATAAGAACAAACACAAATGTTGTCAAAATTCTTATCCTGGAAATCATGGTTTAGTTTGTTCCTCTGTTTTTTTGCACTCAAAATATGAGAGTTTAGGTTGGTTCAGTGGCATTGTTTATGTTCAGTTCTGCCAATATGGCCAATTAATGACTCGTCGTGAAAATGCTGTATTCCGAGTCCAACTTCCCCCTTTATAGATCTCCAATTTAATTTATGCTATTTTCAAGGTTTCAGTATTGTGTTTTATCTTAAGGCTAGAATACACTACAAGACCTTTGCCCTGTTTTAAATTCTGGAGGAGTCGATGCTAGTTGCGAAAGTCACAGCCAGCCTGCAGATTTTGCAGATTCACAGAAAATCACATTGTATATCTAGCTTCAGACTATGATTCCATTTAGTCAGAGGATGTCAAACTTGTTTGATATTTTGAGCTGATTTTAGAACACGCATTGTTTTCATTTATCATATAACTCCTAGCAGTGAGGCAAAAAAAATTACAAAGTTGGTGTTTTAAAATAAGATTTTAAAAGTCATGTAGTGCATTCCGGTCTTAAGGAAGAAAGAAAATCGTACAGGTTTTGAACATGAGAAAATAAGGCTGGAATTTTCATTTTTGTCTGAAATATTTTTTTAACTGAAGAGAAGAGACCTAAAAGCATGTTTTAACATTTCTAAATGGTGTTAAAGTAATCTTTGAATAGATCGATCAAAAGACAACATTCACTGTACTTTTAAGCCTATATTTTCGAAGGGCTACAATCTCAACAACATAACACCCCTTTTTGGGCAGATGATGCCATTTCTGATGCCATTTCTTGTAATAATTCCCTGTTTTGTATATTCTAATCGAGGTCTTATTGCTTGTGCACATCCTTGGGATACTGATTTTCTCTATTTTCTCTTTCTAAATTTTTTCACATTTTCTAAAGTCATCTGACTCCCCTGGGTAATTGTTTACCTCAGTGAATTCACATTTCAGCATGGCTTTGTTTCTGATTTTGCACATATTCTTCCATAACTTTGCTTCCCTTCGTGTTTTCACTCAGATGATCAGTGTATTGAACTGCTTTACTGTGACGGTGCACATGTGCCACAGGAGTCTCATGGCCTTGAGTGATGGAAACGGCCGATTCTGACCGATTATACCAAAGCAATTTGACCGCAGACATATTTCAAGTACTCTCAACGCTCAGCTACCCTGTGCTGTCAGATGTTCTGTAATTCTGTGACTATAGTGTGAGCTACTTTTGGGGGAAAAAAAAAAAATGTCTTCATATCATTGTCTACTCTCACATGCTGCCAAGAGCTTACTTGAAGGGAGGAAGCCACCCACCCAATCCAAGTGAAATGAAATACTGCTAGGTGATGTGCACACTATCTTGCCACGATCCATTGTTCATTCGACGCTTGGCTTTGAGAACGTAACGTATTACCCTGAAGTATAAATGGGGTGTTTCCTTAAACCTGACTGAAATGTAATGGGATCAACTGTAAGTGCTTGTCACACAGGTGGTTAGATGTGTTAGCCAATCACGGTTCTGGTAAGATTGCCAGTTTTAGGGATTTTGATTGGGCAGTTGTAGCCTTAAGCACAGGAACAGCCGCTTTGTTTGCCCCAGTGTACATGCGTTGCGCTATGCCATAACTGCAGGCTGGTCCTAAAAGATGTAAAAAGACTTCTGATTCTGTTTCCCACTCCCCCACATAGCTTCACTGTTTTTCTTAAAGGAATAGTTTGCCCAAAAATGTACGTGTTTGTAAAATTTACTCACCCTCAGGTCATCCAAGATGTACAGTTGAAGTCAAAAGTTTATATACACCTTGCAGAATCTGCAAAATGGAAAAGAAGAGGGATCCTACAAAATACATGTTATTTTTTTAGTACTGACCCGAATAAGATATTTAACATAGTCCACAAGAGCAAATAATAGTTGAATTTTTAAAAATGAACCTATTCAAAAGTTTGCATACACTTGATTCTTAATACTGTGTTTTTAACTGAATGTCCCACAGCTGTTTTTTTTTTTTTTTTTTTAGTGATAGTTGTCAATGAGTCTCTTGTTAGACCAGAAGAGTTAAACTGCCCGCTATTTTTCATAAAAGTCCTTCAGGTCCCACAGGTTGTTTAGTTTTTCAGCATTTTTGTGTATTTGAACCCTGTCCAACAATGACTTGATTGTACGATTCTGAGATCCATCTTTTCACACTGAAGACAACTGAGGGACTCATATGCAACTATTACAGAAGGTTCAAATGCTCACTGATGCTTCAGAAGGAAAAAACAATGCATCAAGAGCTGGGGGGGTGAAATCTTTTGAATTTGAAGATCAGGGTAAATTTAACATTTTTGTCTTCTGGGACAAATGTAAGTATCTTTTGAAGGGCAGTACTAAATGGGGGGGGGGGGGGGGTGAAAAGATGGATCTCAAAATTATAAATTCAACTATTAGTTTCACTTTTAGACTATGTAAACATCTATTATGTGAAGTATCTTATTCAGGTCAGTACTAAATAAAAAATGACATGCATTTTGTATGATCCCTCTTATTTTGGTAAAATAATTAACATTTTGCAAATTCTGCAACTTTTGACCTGAACTGCAGATGAGTTTGTTTCATCATAGGAACAGGTTTGGAGAAACTTATTATCGGTTGACGACATTAAGCTTTTTTATGGTTGTCTGTATCAGTTATTTTCAAAACCATTTTGCAGATAAAATTATTTAAAAGCATTTTACCAAAGTCTTTGTCAGAGCCTTTGTTATTCTTAATTTTGACGTTGATTTTCATTTTTACACCAGACGCATATATCAGTTCAAAATATTGGTTATCGGTCTACTTTATCTGTAATAATCAGGATGAAAACGCATATTGGTCGTTCCCTACATCACTTGCTCACTAATGGATCCTCTGCAGTGAATGGGTGCCATCAGAATGAGAGTCCAAATAGCTGATAAAAACATCACAATAATCTTCAAGTACTTCCAACCTGGTCTCATGACAAAAACGTACCTGTGGGAACATTTTCACTAAATGCGAAATACGTACAATAAGTACATATCACTGCAGTTTCCAACAGAAATGTCCACTGAGTGTCACTAAAAGAGCATTCATACGGTTTGTGATGTTTGTTGTGTTTCACCGCAGTCCTGATTTGAAATGTCAATTGAGTGGTGCTATAACTCTAATGCTTCATGACGTTTTAAAATAACGTGCCATCTGCACTACACCTAAACCACCTATTGGTACATATTTACCTATTGGTAAATTATTTATAGTTTTGCAAAAAAACGTTCCCACAGGTACGTTTTCATCATGAGATCTTTGCTGATTTAGATTAGATTAGTGTCAATGTTTGTTATTTATAGAGGATTATTACATGGGTTATTACAAACACACAGCTGTTCGCTTCACAAGATGTTAATTTATGGACTGGAGATTACTTGTGGATTATTGCGATGTTTTTATCAGCTGTTTGGACTCTCATTCTGACGGCACCCATTTACTACAGAGGATACATTGGTGAATAAATAATGTATTGCTAAATTTCTCCAAATCTGTTCCTGTAAAGAAACAAACTTGGTTACCTCTTGGATGGCCTGAGGGTGAGTACATTATTAGCAAATTTAAATTTTTTTGGGTGACCTATTCCTTTTGACAACCTTGACTATGTTCTGTTTGGAGTGTCGTTCTGCAGTTGCACTTGGCAGAAATCAAGTACTGTACGTAGGTTAGAACCACAGACCTTTTTCTTCTGTCGCTTTCGTCCTAATTTCAGCTCTCACTGTTGATTTTTATATTGTTCCAGTAATATTCATTCATGCATGCCTTTTTGTGTACCCTTTGCTTTTCTTTACTACTTTTTTGTTATTCTGTTAGCTGTCTAAGGGTATAGGATAAAGGTTTTTGCCTTATAAGACAGATAAAGCCGTGCTTGTTCTATTTCCTTTTGTTTCTGTCTGTCTTGAGTTGCGTGATGAAAGTGGTTTGGATATTCTGAAGACTGTTCATTTCTGTGAATATCTCGGTCGGGGAAAAGACGATGGGTCGAGCCTCTAGATCTGCATGCGTGCACCTCCACGTCGCTCTGTCTGGGCCTTTGATCGAGGCTGTTATGGAACCGGGGGGGGGGGTCTTGTCTAGGCAGGCCCCTTTTTTGTCTTTTGCTTTCTTCTCCACCTTTGTTTATCAAGCATTTGTATGACGCCATCGCTGCTGCTGTCAACAGGTCTGGTTAGTAGCAGAGAATCTGTCTCTCCAGGCTGATATGTAAAAAGATTCTTAAATAAACAACATTAGTTTCCTGTACAAATATGTTGGTCTGTCATGTGTCAACATTCAGCTGTTAAGAGATGTTGAGAATGCTGGAGGTAGCAAGTAGGAAATTGTAATTTGAATATAAAGAAATGGAATGAAGTTACAAGACTTTACTATTTTAAACTGCTGCACGTGTAGTTTTTTATTAGCACACTTACTCGTAATTGTTTAAACACTACTATTCAAAGGTTTGGGGTCAGTAAGATTTTTATTTATTTATGCTTTAATACCTTTGTGCACCAAGGATGTGTCACATAGATCAGAAGTGGCAGTAAAGATATTTCCAGCACAACGGTTTTCAAAATTGATAATTAGAAATGTTTCCTGAGCACCAAGTCACCATACTAGAATGATTTCTGAAGGATCATGTGACATGTGAGATTGGATTAATGATGCTGAAAATTTAGCTTTCCCATCACAAGAATAAATTATATTTTATAATGTATTCAAATAGAAAACTGATATTTTAAGTTGCAATAATGTTTTGCAATATAAGTTTTTTTTTTTTTTTATATGTATTTTTGATACATATAAAAACTGTAATGCATATAAAAACTGTTGCTCAAAATGTAGCTTTTTCATCACAGAATAAATTCCATTTTAAAATATATTTAAATAGAAAACCCTTATTTTAAACTGCAATATTTTGCAATATTACAGTTTTTATATGTATTTTGATACATATAAAAACTGTAATGTATATAAAAAAAACTGTAATGCATATTGCATATTGTAATGCAAAAAAAATTCTGAAAATTTAGCTTTCCTATCACAAGAATACATTTTATTTTATTATATATATATATATATATATATATATATATATAATATGCAATAATGTTTTGCAATATTGGTTTTTATATGTATTTTTGCAACATATAAAAAAAAAATAAAACTAATATTATTGTTGCTCAAAATGTAGCTTTTTCATCACAGAATAAATTGCATATATTAAAATAGAAAACACTTTTACATTTTAAATTGCAATAATATTTTGCAATATTAGTTTTTGATACATATAAAATCTGTAATGTATATAAAAACACAAAAAAAACTAATACATATTAAAAAAACTTGCTGAAAATTTTGCTTTTCCATCACAAGAATAAATTACATTTTAAAATATATTCAAATAGAACAGTTATTTTAAATTGCAACAATATTTTGCAATATTACAGTTTTTAGATGTATTTTTGGCACATGTAAAAACTGTAATGCATTAAAAACATACAAAAAAGCTTTCCTATCATAAGAAAAAAATACATTTTATAATATATTAAAATATAAAAGTTTATAAATTGCAATACTATTTTCAATATTACATTTTGGTTTAATACATATAAAAAGTAATATATAAAAACAAACTGTAATACATAGGAAAACTTTTGCTGAAAATGTAGCTTTCCATCACAAGAATAAATTACATTTTGTAATATATTCTAATGGAAAACAGATATTTTAAATTGCAATAATATTTAGCAATATTACAGTTTTTAATGTAGTTTTGTCAAATAAATGTAGCATAATTATTTTTTTTTTATATATATAAAGCTTTTTTAAAAAAATCTTACCACCCTAAAAGCAATTTTCATTCCCCCATTGGAATATTTTATTAATAAAAAATGAGATTTTTACACATTACAAAGTATACATTACAAATTGTAGCTTCAGAAAGAAATGATTCAGCTTAAAATGTATTACACAGAAACAATGGCCTAACATGAACTATGGAAAATAAAAGAAGATAATTTGAGAAACATATCAGTATTTTTTTGTTCATGTAATAAAAGTCATGGTAACCAAAACAGCTTTTTTACCAACAGTCTTCAAAATACTTCATTTTATGTTCCACAAAAGAAAGGTTTGAAACGACATGAGGGTGAGTAAATGATGACAGAATTAATAAAATGATAAACCTACTCTAAATCTGCCAGCAGGTGGCGGTAAATGTCTTAATGAGTCATTCACAGGACTCGTTTCAAAACGCGGATTTATTCAGAAACTAACCTCAGAGACAAAGCGCATTTAGGCCACGCCCACAATCCGGGAAGCTACCTCTTTGTCGTTTCTGACTTATAACAAAAAACAGAACAATGTCTAAAAGCTGCTATGTGACAAGATGTACGGTAAACAAGCTAAAAAAACAGAACTATGTTTTTATAAGCTGTCGACCCAAAAAACAAGCGTTTAGAGAGACAAAAGTAGAGCGCAACGTGTCATATTACTCTGAGAACTATGCCCATTGGCGGACAGCTTAATCAGCGACAGTAAACACTCATTATTTTTAACTATGTCAAAGGATTATTTCACCACCCTATGTAAACCTGAAAGGAGGAGATATATTGAGAAACTAAATTTTATTGGTCTGTCAATAAAATCCTTCCGTTTGTTGGAGAAATGATCCAACTGAAAGGCCCATTATTAAACGCTCATTTTTTGAGGTCAACGGCTTATAAAAACGTAGTTCTGTGTTTTTTAGCTTGTTTACTGTGCACCTTGTCATATAGCAGCTTTTATACATTGTTCTGTTTTTGTTATAAGTCAGAAATGACAGGAAGGCATTTTCCCACCACACAAAGTCAATGAATAGCTTATTTACTGAACTGTTGTATAAAGCCACATTTTAGCTTGTGATAAACCGGGACAAAATCAGCACTGGTGTCATATTGCTCTTGCTGCCTGTGTGATATCGTGATACGTGACATAAATATGAGACAAAACACATACAGCGACATTTTTTGCACCATTATCTTGAATTTTAAGGAATAACTGCATTTATAGAGTTGTTGCCCTGCATCATATTTGTCAACAGTCCACTGTATGAAATATAAGATAATGTACAGACGTGGCAAGTGCGTTAGCTGCGTTAAAATATTTTAATCGCATTATTTTTTAATTAAACTAATTAAGTTAACGCGTTAAACTGACAACCCTAATTTTTAGACGTTTTTAAACTACATTTTTAAATATTGTTATATGTGAAGACTCACTGGAAAAATATATTTGCATTAAATATATTGTATTAAAGAGTATATTAAATATATACATGTTAAACAAGAATTGTATTCGATAGTTATATGAAATATTTACATATTAAATAGTAATTGTATTAAAAATTACTGTTATGCATATCAGCAAAGAGAGAGCTAGAGACTTGTCATATTATCACAATTATGCAGTGTTTTTAACCACCTAATGCCTATTTTATGTTTTAGACATGTAAATACGCACAAGTACTAGTAAAACAATACATTCAGAGTTTGTAAAACACACACGAAAGTCTATGGAAGCGGCAATAACAATCCATTCAAATATAATTTGCCGATGTGTTTTATTCATATCAGATACACATAGTGAAAGTAACTAAAAAGTTCACTCTATTCTTCTCCCAGTTCACCAGCCACTTTCTTGCATGTATTTCGGGAGTAATGGATGAATTTACGTGCTGAATATTGCGTGTTTCGCTTTTATGAATGAGGCAGACGCGAGACCGCGAGTAAACATGGCGACGCCCATCTCACGTTATAGATCACAATCAAGATCATTTATACCGTCTTTTAAACAACAAAATACACTCACTCACACGTTTTTGTGAATCGGAATGTCAGGTAGTTGATGACATGATGAGTAAGTGTGTGAATATTTTGAATTAAAACAAAAACTAAATAAAAGCGATACATCTGTCATACAGCGCTATTGTGGCTGCGGTGTGTCACGTGACAAACATGACGCGTCGCCATGGAAACATTCTAAAATAACGGTCGCCTAAAAAAACTCACTGCCGGAGGCCAGACAGAATATTTTAAACTCACCAGTGAAAGGGTTAAGACAGGAAATGAATAGAACTTAACCTTTTACCTTCATGCTACTTATTTAAGCAGAGTGCATTCAATGGTTAAATCAGTAGTGAGAACAATGCTGACTCAAATGTTGAGTCTAGCTAAACCACAGTCTTCCGTGAACATCTTTGATGGCTTTTATGTCCCCATTCACATTTCTGAGAATATTTGCAAGCTTTCTTAGCTGTGTGCGCAAAGCGGTTTTCACTGTTTGTTAACTAGGTCACCAGAACAACTCAGCTCACGTGCAACTGACACACATTTTCGATACTTTAAATGGAAAATATGGAGCTGCAAACATCGATTTCTGTAATATTATGCAGAGTTCTTGACTGCTGCTGGGACTGGAGAAACTAAGGGATTTCAAGCGTCACTCGTGTGTCTTTGAGTTAATTAATTTGTGTCATTCACCTGCCTGTCAGTCTCCTGTGGGGAGATTACTGTAGTTTAATTTCACAGATGCAGAAGGGTCTGGGTAAGAATGATTAAGTGAGAGAGGAGTAAGCTGGGCTTTGCTATATATGCATCTCTGCCGTCGTTGATTTTGTTGCACCGATGAAGATGGGACAGGCCGCAACCTTACCCTGCAGAAAAGGTGGTACCTACGTCACCGAGCTTTATGAATGGTTCAGGTAAGCTTGCAAAATATTAACTAGGTGATTACTATGGCTACAGCTGGGCTTTAGGGATGTTGGCAGTAAAAATCAGATGCATACATATCATCTGCTAGATGCTTTTATGCAAAGCAAACCTCCTTATTCTGGTGCTTTATTATTGGAGAGTAATTATAGCCATAAAATGTGTCAAGAATGCGTCATTCCATACTTGAGATTTTTATTATAGACCATATAATGCCAACCATGACTGTAAAACCATATAAGCTCTATCTCAGCATAAGTAGGTCATCTGCTTATTTGAGTCCTTTTTTTATTTGACCTTTTACTGTTGTCTTATTCCTGGAACGTTTCATTTCATGATGTGCATCATGAAGACAAATGTTTTTTGATAAGCATTCATAATGTAGCTGTGCTCTAGAAATCATGCTATAATGCTGGCAAGTCTTAACAGCAACCAATAGTAATTAATATTATACACTACAAGTCAAGTTTTTTAACAGTAAGATTTTTTTTTTTTAAGAAGTCTCTTTTGCTCACCAAGCCTGCATTTATTTGATCCAAAGTACAGCAAAAACAGTACTTTTAAAATAACTTTTTTTTTTATTTGAATATTTTAAAATGTAATTTATTCCTGTGATTTTAAAGCTGAATTTTTTGCATCAGTACTCCAGTCACATGATCCCTCAGATATCATTCTAATATTCTGATTTGCTGCTCAAAAACATTTTTTATTAGTATTATTATGTTGAAAACAGCTGAGTAGATTTTCAGTTCTTTGATGAATAGAAAGATCCAAAGATTTTTTATCTGAAATAAACAGCTTTTGCAACATTATACACTATACTATTCAAAGGCTTGGAGTCAGTAATTTTTGATAGAAATTAATACTTTTATTTAGCAAGGATGTTTTAAATTGATCAAAAGTGATGATAAAAACATTTAGAATGTTACAAAAAATCTATTTCAAATAAACACTGTTATTCTGAACTTTCTATTCATCAAAGAAACCTTAAAAGATTCTACTCAGCTGTTTTCGACATCATAATGAATGTTTTATTGAGCAGCAGATCAGAATTAGAATTATTTCTGAAGGGTCATGTGACTAGAGTAATGATGCTAAAAATTCAGCTTTGAAATCACAGGAATAAGTTTTTAAAAACAAATAATAAAATAGTAAAAATATATATTTTTATACTTTGAATAAAATAAATGCAGGTTTGGTGAGCAGAAGAGATTTCTTTTTAAAAAAAAAAACATTACAAATCTTACTGTACACTGCTAGTGTACCTCTTCAGATTGATTAAATAAATTATTTCCAAAAAATGTCTCCACTTTTGTGCTCATATCTGACAGGAAGTTCCTGAATGAGTGTCCCAGTGGACTGATCACCCTCCATGAGTTCAGACGTCACTTCTGCAATGGAACTGTAGGAAAAGAGTCAGCGGAGTATGCAGAGCAGATATTCCGCACGCTAGATAACAATGGGGTATTAAACAGCTCAAAACCAAACAAGCTTTGATGCCTGGCACATGTCATGTTTTAAACCTGCACTTACAAAACAGGTGGAGGCATAACAAAAGACACTATACTAACTGTGGAAAACATGTTACAAAAGCAGAGACATTACACTAACCTCAAGCTCAATGAATGTTTATCAGTGGTTTAAGATGAGAAAAAAAGACCAATATATCAGTAGCTTCAAATTACATGGTCACATTTTCTTTTTGTAATAATAAAAGTAATCTAATTTACTTCATCTGACTATAGTGGGTTTGCACTTACATCACAGTTTGGTCACTTACCCGGATACGCGGCCATATTGGCGATACTCGGATGTAAACAACAGCATGGACTGCATGGTTGACCATACGTCCTCTTTTTGGTTTTTAAAAAATGCGTCCCGACAGAATTCCTAAATTGCCCAAAATGTCCAGGATTCGGCTTTTGCTTTCACTGTGGAATGGCGATGCGTTTTTGTAAAGCCTTGCGCGGGACTGTTTTCTTAATCTCGCTCTTGTATTCCAATAATGAATATAATTTTTGCGCATCACCGACTTGCTATCAGTATGCAGAAGTATTTAAATCACTTTGGATGCAGCTCGTGTTGGAGCTGCCAAATCCGCATTTTTCCCCCATGGAATTGGGCTGATTTTATCCCGTGGGTTAAAAGTTTAAAATATTGCATAAATTCCGTTTGACTGAAATGCTTGTATTGAAACATTTTACATTCTACCTGTGATAAAACTGTGGTAGATTCGTTTTGTGAAGGATGGCCACTGTGGTAGGAAGATTTTTAGCTGTGTTTATGATCAATATGCATAACGGTGACTGTAAAATATGTAGTTTCGGCATTGAAATTACATATTTTGACCCTCCCCACCCTATGGTTAATATTTTGTGCTGCTAATCTAAACCAAGAAAAAAAAAATATGTGGAAGCTGCTAAATCATATAAAGAGGGACTTAGTAAGCAGGAAAGGGCGCAATAATTTGACAAACTAAAGTTAATGTGGTAAAGATAAGTACGAGCAGTAGCTAAATATTATAGCTATAGATATAAGATATATTTCACCTACCTGACAGGAAATGATATAACAAACACGAATGTTGTCAAGATTCTTGCCCTGGAAAATCTGGTTCAGTATGGCCAACCACCAGCACCTTTTGTTCCTCAGACAGCTTTTGAACTCTTTTCTTTGATTTATTATAACTTTTGGCAATCTATAGTAGCCTAGTCCAAATGTTTTTCCCATTCCGGCCAAAACTCAAAACATGACAAAAACTGACCGTTTTCAGCAATCAGCAAAATATGTTTGTTTCAGTGGCATTGTTTACGTTAAGTGTCGCCATAATGTCCGATTTATGACGTGTCGTGAAAACACTTTATTATGCTAATGATTCTTAATTTAAAAAAAAAAATCTAATTCTGTCATTACTCACCCTCATGTCGTTCCAAACCGATAAGACCTTCATTCATCTTCGAAACACAAATTATCTTAGAGCTTCTGACCCATAGACAGCAACGGAATAACAAATTCAAGGCCCAGAAAGGTAGTAGGGACATTGTTAAAATAGTCCATGTTACATCAGTAGTTCAACCTTAATTTTACGAAGCTACGAAAATACTTTTTGTGCACAAAGAAAACAAAAATAACGACTTCATTCAACATTTTCTTCTCTTCATTCTAAAATAACTTTAGTTCCAAATCAGAACTGGTGTTATATAAGAAGTGTGATATGATTACCATTTATCAGGACGGAGTTGTGGACTTCAGAGAATACGTGACAGCTATCAGTATGTTAATTGAGGGCACGACAGTGGAGAAGCTGCGCTGGTCCTTCAAACTCTATGATAAAGATAAAGATGGAGCCATCACACGCTCAGAGATGCTTGAAATCATGCAGGTAAGTAGCCTAACCTTAGCTGAAGAACTTTATTACTTGCAGTTATAATCTGATTGTATGATCTTTAATGTGGAGTTATGCAGTTTGTTTGCGCGATTCTGCATTGCTCCACTAGAGGGCAATATATAATCACGATTTAATGACTGTTCTCACTCAGGCTGTCTACAAGATGAGCGTTGCAGCCTCTCTGACCAAACCTGATCCACTGACTGCTGAAGAATGCACCAATAGGATATTTGTACGCCTGGACAAAGATAATAATGGTAAGCTATGTGCTATCAATAAAAGCTACAATGCTATCTGAAGTACTGAAGTTATTTCAACCACTCTAGAAATTCAAAGCACTGGAAAATGGCAGTCTACAGAAGTTCGGTCTACTTATGTCATTCTTTTTCTTTTGGTCTCTATAGCCATTATCAGTCAAGAGGAATTCATTGAAGGCGCACTGAATGACGAATGGATCAGAGAGATGTTGGAGTGTGATCCAAACACAGTGAAGATGGAGAGGCCTCTCAAAGGCCATACAGTACTGTAAGGCTGTGGGTCTGTTTACATTCATCATAAATGAGGTCATGGCTGTTACAGCATTGATTAGCTGTTATGATTGCTTATAGATGAGAAGTTTATGCTTTTGTCAGTATGATTATTTTGAATTAAAGGAGTAGTTCACCACAAAATGAAATCTTTAATTTGCAAATATTTACTCACTCTCAGGCCATCCAAGATGTAGAAAAAAATTAGCATTACATCTCTTGCTCACCAATGCAGTGAATGGGTGCTGTCAGAATGACAGATTGTCTGATAAAAGACACTTTGTTCAAATGTCCGATAAAAAAACAATAATTCACATGACTCCAGTCTATCAATTAACATCTTGTGCAGCAAAAAGCTGCGTGTTTGTAAGAAACAAATCCACCATTCACTGCAGAGGATCCATTGGTGAGCAAGTGATGTAATGCTAAATTTTACCAAATCTGTTCTGTTGAAGAAGAAACCCATCTATATTTTAGATAGTCTGAGAGTGAATACATTTTCATGCAAATCTTAATTTTTGGGTGAAATATTGCTGCAATGTAGAACTATAAACTGACAATCAGAGGCACTCAAATGAATTTTACTTCTGATGTTAGATGCAAAATATATGTATATGTATATTTATATTTATTAATTGATTCTACTTAAAAAAAAAAAAAAAACATCTGAACACACTTTAAATAATTATCTTTTTTATTTATCAAATCATTATGTATTTTTATATAGATCATGTGAATTTACAAAGTAAATCTAAATAGCTACTGTAAATAATTGTATTATTAGGCTACTTTGGCTGTTTTCAGAGTGTTATGTGAATACTTCTCTGCCAAGCACAGGAACTTCTACTGAGAAACCAATTATTGATTAAATATTACTTTTAGTCTTAGTCTCACCTTGGATTGGAAATTTTTTTGAGTTTGCCTATGAATCACAAAATACTGAAATAATGGGTCAGATCAAACGTTTTTAAACAGAAATGTAATTTTTTAAAAGAGAAATCTCTTTTGCTCACCAAGCCTCATTGATCTGATCCAAATTACAGCAAAAACAGTAACATTTTTTAAATATTTGTACTATTTACAATAACTGTCTTTTATTTAAGTATATTTTTAAAATGTCATTTATTCTTGGGATTTCAAAGCTGAATGTTAAGCATCATTACTCAACTCACATGATCCTTCGTAAATCATTCTAATATTCTGATTTGTTGCTCAAAAAACATTTATTATTATTATTATTATTATTATTATTATTATTGTAATGTTGAAAACAGCTATATTATTTTTTTAAACTACTGTTTAAAAATAAACAGTATTTTTTTATGTTTCTTTGATGAACAGAAAGTTCTGAAGAACAGCATTTATCTGAAATAGAAATCTTTTGTAACATTATACATGTCTTTATCATCACTTTTGATCAATTTAAGGCATCCTTGTTAAAAAAAAAAATAAAAATCAGTCTGAGATTTTGAATGGTATAGTGTATAATGTTGCAAAAGATTTCTGTTTCAGATAAATGCTGATCTTTGCATCTTTCTTTTCATCAAAGAATCCTGGAAAAAATGTACACGATTGTTTTAAATAAGTGTTAAAAATGGCTGAGTATAATTTTTTTCAGGTGTTTTTGATGAAATAGAAAATTCAGAAGAACAGAATTTATCTGAAATAGAAAACTTTTGTAACATTATAAATGTCTTTATCATCACCTTTGATCAATTTAAAGCATCCTTGCCTCCCAAAAAAAAAAAAAAATAAATAAATAAATAAATAAAAAAATACTGACTCCAAGCTTTTGAATAGTGTATAATGTTATCAGTAATGATGATGAAAATTTAGCTCTGTTTGATCACAGGAATAAATTACATATTAAAATATATTCAAATAGAAAACAGTTATTTTAAATTGTAAAAATATTTCCAAATTTCATGTTTTTTTTTTGCTGTATAAATGCAGACTGAGCAGAAGAGACTAGCAGTGTACATACAACCTGTTTTACATATTAAGCTACATATTTAGATATCCCAGCTTCAGTTCCCTTCTGTCTGTATTCTACAATGAACAATTGTACAGTTGTGTTTTGCAGTATTCTTCTGCATTTCTCACAAGGTTTTGATACACAGAATCTGAAATCCTTTGGTCTTGTCAAATTGCATTTGGTATTTTTCAGCAGCTGTTTACTGACAGCTGAGCAACTGAGGAACACCTCAGTTTTGACATAAAGTAGCTAGTGTGCTAGATTAAAAAAAAAAAAGACTATATGACAGGCTAATAAAGAGATCTGAACAGAAATTTATGTTGGTTTCGCTATAACGTTATTAGTTGTCATAGACAAAAATGATTTCATACATTAATCTAGTAATTATTTTTATACAGTTAGCTGAAGCTAAACCTCACGCAGATATTAGCTTATAAACGATTTGGCTAAATTATAACGAACACTTACAAAGTGCTCAATAGTTGTTTTTTGACATGTTTTACTAGATTTATGAATGACATTTTGTCTCACAAGTATAAACAACTTAGAAACGATTTGGCTAATTTATGACGAACACTTACAAAGTGCTCTAAAGTTGTTGTTTTTTGACATGTTTCGCTATATTTATGAGTGAAGTATTGCCACACCAGTATAAACAAACTCACATAAACACCAATTATACGTTACTAATGCTACTATGGCGAAGACTCAACTTGTGAATATTAATTAGATAGCGGTGACGCAATGTGATACCCTTCCTATGACCAGAGCTGTTGTCTTGAATATTAATTAGATAGATCAGTGGCCATCCAATGGTGAAGACATGGCTCATGAATATTAAGCGGTACGCCTTCGCCGTACTAGGATGTTCCCTCCTATGACGTCCCACATTCCCACTCTCATTGTCGACATGGCGCTGGCGAGGTGGGATCACCAACTACGGAAAGAGCAAATCTCGTAAAGACTAGGAAAAGAATCCACGGATTTATATTTTTATACTTTAGACGGCGGCCCGGATTCGGTAAGAAATCGCAGCATACTTCTTATCAGAATAACTGATAAATATTAGCTCTTTGTGAATTTGCGTGTCTTCCTAAACTTGCTTCTGAGTGGGAAACTTACTTGTTATTGTGTAAAAATATTTTTGTTAAAAAGTAGATGACCGAAGTGTAAAAAAAGTTAATTTTGTGCGTATTTATGATAGTATATTATATTATCATCACTTTACACGTAATAATATTTTCATAGCCTAAGGGGTTGATTACAGCGGCGTTTACGTACATGTGTATGAGGTTATACTCAGAAACCAGGAACAACAAATTGATGTTTGTAGGTATTGTGCAATTAAACAAAGCTATTTAAAAGCGAAATAAAAACATAAGGTGTGATTTGAAGAGCAGAACTAGGTATTTGAAGCACAGCTGTGTTTGCAAAGAAGTGATTCACACATTCCACGTAGCCACAGAAGAACAAGAGCTGCTCTTACATGAGTTTCCTATACCGCATCCTCACCTGTGATCTGGACTGAGACAAAGATTACAGAACATAATTGTTACTTTTCAGCTGTGCAGAGCACGGAAATATGTTTGGAGTGACTTATAGTTTGTAGTGTGCAGCAGCATGTATGTTTTTAGATGGGCATAGGGAGACTGGGGCATGTTGTCACACTGGAAGTTGTCAAAAACTCAATACATCAGTAACCATATGGTTACTTTTTTTGGTTTTTACATGACTTTTGTAAATCCTCCAAAAAATGTAATAGCCAAAGCCACGTAATGGCAAAGTTCGTGTAATATAGTTGTTATTTTTTTTTATTTTTTTTTTTTATACATGTTTGCTGTTTCTTGAATTGTTAGGTCTTTTGTAATTGTTTTATTGTTCAAATTAGCTGAAAAGCCTATAATGTATACACGTTTTTAGTAGGCTTTAGCTTTTTTCCTGGAAATAGACAAGTTTATTTTGTAGAGAGCATTTCAAGGTATGTGTCCATACAAAAATTGCCTTTGAAAAATGCAAACCTGCCACAGATATAAAGAGTGTGACAATTAACCCTCGACTTTCACCAACACTGTAAAAAAAAAAAAAAACGTCCTTTTTTTGGTTGAAAATAAAACAAATAGGTGTGACATACACTACCAGTCAAATTTTTGAACAGTAAGATTTTTAATGTTTTTTTTTTAAAGAAGTCTCTTCTGCTCACCAAGCCTGCATTTATTTAATCCAAAGTACAACAAAAACAGTAAAATTTCTAAATATTACTATTTAATATATTTTAAAATGTAATTTATTTGTGCTGATTTTTTTTGCATCATTATTCCAGTCTTCAGTGTCACATGATCCTTCAGAAATCGTTCTAATATTCTGATTTGCTTCTCAAAAAACATGTTTGAATTATTATAATGTTGAAAACAGCCGAGTAGATTTTTTGTTTCTTTGATAAACAGAAAGTTCTGAACAGCATTTGTCTGAAATAGAAATCTTTTGTAACATTATAAATGTCTTTATCATCACTAATCAATCAACTTGATCAATTTAAATCATCCTTGCTTTCTATCATTTATTCCCCCTCCCCCTAAAATACAATTATACTGACTTTTTAATTTCAGATAAATGCTTAGCTTTGGATATTTATTTTCATCAAAGAATATAAAAAAAATGCACTCGATTTATTATTATTATTTTTATTATTCTTTATTTTATTTTTTTAAATAATTATAATAATAATAATAGTAAAAATGTTTCATGAAGAGCCAATCAGCATATTAGAATGCTTTCTGAAAGATTGTGTGATTAGAGTAATGATGCTGAAAATTTAGATTTGATCACAGGAATAAATTACATTTAAAAAAAAAATAGTAAAAATATTTTACAATATTACTGCTTTTGCTGTACTTTGGATCAAATAAATGCAGGGTTGGTGAGCAGAAGTTTAAAAAAACATTAAAAATCTAACTGGTAGTGTACAGGAATACTATTTCAGCGTTTGAACTTCAAAATTTTACATTTAATTCAATGTGCTGCATGCTGTTTCTTGGTAACTATTTGACCTTTTTGTAGTTTAAAGCTTTCATGTAACTGTCCTGAATGTAATTTAAGTTCGTGTCTGTCACACATCTGTGATATTGTGTAAATGGTGTGATGTTTACAGTAACTGCCTCTATTGAAAACTTCAAAGAGCATCTTTTGCTGTTTGATTCTTGTGTTTGCAGCCTGCAGGTTTCATCAGCCATCTTTATTTGTTACGTAACATTCTGTTACCATCTTGAAGGGCCAAAACACACATGTGTTTTTCCTTCATCCACTTTGATATGTGTTTGATATAACACATCTGTGCATTTACCTAAGCAGTGTGGAATTTTTTTTTTTTTATTTACAGTTAGCTATAGATAGCATATGAAACGCCCCTAAATACATGCAGGCATCCCTTCTCTGTTCCATGTGGTTATGCGAAGTATGATGCATCATATTCTATGACGACGCCTTGGCTTGGTATAGTGACAGGATATTTCAGATCAGTGTCAGATGGGTGTCCCTTTGTGAGAATAGTCAGCCATGGTCTTTCATTGGCTGCTTATGTATAAAACTCTGCTTAGTGACGCCCCGATATAGCCACAAATATGTAAGAGTTAAGTTTAAAAAAAAATTATGTTCCATTCTCTTTCTATTTCTGACATGTGTAAGAAAAAGAGCCTGTTCTAAGCTAGGGCTGTCCTCCTCCCACAAGCACAGGCTGGACTGAAGGCTTGTGCACATCTGTGTTCCTCTAGTACTTGCACGAGACCCAAACATCTTTTATAACTTGCTGTTTGGCTCAAACGCCAGGATCACGTCTGACTGCTTGTTTCATCCACGTGAAACCAGGCGCAGCATTTATCGGTGTTGAAAGATGAAGGAAAAAACCTACTGGCACAAGCAATCTGATAAAAACATAAATTTCAAGTGTCAATACAATGGTTTTTGTGTTGAACATATGCCATGGTAAAAGCATGGTATTCTGTGAATTGGTCTATGATGTACAATACTGTTCCAAAGTTTGTGGTCATCAGATTTTGTGATGTTTTTGGATGCATTTATTTGATCAAACATATAGTAAAAGCATTATGAATTTTTTTTTTATTTAAAATAATTGTTTTATTTCAAGTATTTTGAAATATTTTAAGATGTAATTTATTTCTGTGATGCAAAGCAGATTTTTCAGCATCATTACTTCAATCTGATGTCACATGATCCTTCAGAAATTATTCTAATGCGCTAATTTGGTGCTTAAGAAACATTTCTTATAATTTGTATTGTTACACACATACACACTACCAGTCAAAAGTTTTGAATAGTAAGATTGTTAATGTTTTTAAGAAAGTCTTCTCACCAAGCCTGCATTTATTTGATCCAAAGAACAGCAAAAACTGTTACATTTTGAAATATTTTTAGTATTTAAAATAACTTTTCTATTTCAATCAATTTTAGCATTGTAATTTGTAAAATGTAATATTTATTCCTATGATTTCAAAGCTGAATTTTTAGCATTATTACTCCAGTCACATGATCCTTCAGAATCCATTTTAATATTCTGATTTGCTGCTCAAAAAAACATTTGTCATTGTTGTTGTTATTATTATTATTATTATTACGTTGAAAACAGCAGGTTTTTTGATGAATAGAAAGTAGAGATGCAAAGCAATTAGTCGCGATTAATCGAATCAGAATAAAAGTTTGTTTGCATACTATTTGCATACTAATGTGTGTGTGTGTGTGTGTGTGTGTAACTGTGTATATTTATTATGTATAAACACACACATAACATTTGCAGCTCTAATAGAAAGTTCAGAAGAACAGCAATTTATTTGAAATAGAAATGTTGTGTAACATTATAATTGTCTTTATCATCACTTTTGATCAATTTAAAGATAAAAATAGTTGCTAAATAAGTATTAATTTCTATAATTTCTTTCCAAAAAAAAAAAAAAATTATACTGACTCCAAGCTTTTGAATGGGATAGTGTATAATGTTACAAAAGCTTTTTATTTCAGATAAATGCTGATTTTTGGATCTTTTCCAGTTATCAAAAAATCTTGAAAAAATATTAAAAAAATCCTCAATTGTTTTAAATATTGATAATAATAATAATAATAATGTTTCTTAAATGGCAAATCAGCATATTAGAATGATTTTTTGAATGATCACATGACAATGAAGTAATGATGCTGAAAAACTTGGCTTTGATAATAGGAATTAATTACATTTTGTTAACTATATTCAAATAAAAAAGTTATTTTAAATAGTAAAAATATTTCAAAATTGTACTGTTTTTACTGTGCTTTGGATCAAATAAATGCAGGCTTGGTGAGCAGAAGAGACTGTTCAATCTTTTGACTGGTGGTGGACATTTAAAACAATAGTTTTGAATTTGTATTTTTATTTTTTATTAATTTAGCAGAAATGAAATAATATTGAATTTTTAATTGATTGGTTAACACCCATCTGTTTTGCTATTTTGTTTGTTTTTTTCATTGTTGAATATTTTCAAGGCTTCATTCTTAACGCAAATATTACTGTCGGCATTTACTAGAAAGCCTGGCGTACATATTTATTTATCAGACAAACATGTGCTTACAGGTCCATTAAAAATGTCTTTCCCATGACTCTCCAGCATGCTTCTATGCTTGCTTTAGCTTGACCTGAGGCAAAGTTGCTGGCTTACACGGCTCGCCTGCCATAAATGCTTTTATTTCTGCTGAGATGAATGACCCGAAGGCTGCTATTTTTCCCCACCATGTGCCAGCAGAGGTTTTTCTGTCAGTCAGTCAGAGCGGTTCAGAGAGGGATAGTAGCTAATACGGCTCAAACAGAGTGTGTAGTGGATAAAGTTCATACACATGATGCCCTTAGGTGCCCGTCTGATGGATTTGAAAGGCCTTTAGAATTTTTTCCCCTTATTCTATCTCTCATGCTCATATTCATAACCTTTTATGCCATCTTGAGCAATTTTCAGGGAACACTAAAAAATAGTAATATTTATTTACATTCAAAAAACAGGGTTGACTGTTTCCTTTTGACAGTTGCTCCTATGTGGGTCCAGGAAAATGTTTCAACACAAAGGACAGCCTTCATGTCACGTTCAATTTCCTCCCACTTAATGTCATTATTGGCATGCTTTCTCTTAAGATTTGTTCCAAGGATTGTTGAGAAACATACTTCAAGAGTTTCCTTTATCTGTCGTTTAAGAAAAATACTTTTTGCTGTTTGACAGCATGATGTTTTTTCACGTGTATAAGCCGGTTTGATGTTGGTAGGTCTGAACCCAGAGTTTTGAATCATCTGTTTGACTTCACACAGTTCAGAGAGGAAATATGAGCTTCATAAAGAACGTGTTATCGCTTTTCGCAGGCTGGAAGCCACCATGTTCCCGCCATGAGAGGAAATTCCAGCCATGCAAAAATCTGCAATGCAAAGCATCCTGAGCTTAGCTTGAGTCTACGCTGTGTGGTTGTTAGCTCATAATAAAAGGCTTTCCAGACAAAGAGAGAAACTCCAGTGAGTTCTTGTTTGCTGCTTTATTTGCTTGAAGTAGTGGTATTAATAAAGATCAACAGAACGTGCAGGCAGAAAATGTGCCAAATTGAGAACATGTGACCAATGTTTGACCAAATAGCACAGTTTTATAGACATAGTACAAGTCTCCACACCAGGTTTTAATTTATTTAGGCTACTTTTTTTTTTTCACACAATTATTTTGTACTTAATACAAATAAAAATGTTTCTTTAGTACTTCTTAAGATAATATAAGTGTCTCAACTGTACTATTTTGGGTCACCATGAATATAAACTAAAATGTGCTTTTATCATATTATCCTTGTATTAAAAAAAAATTGTTACCACTTGTAGTACACTTGAACCCATTTTTCATACACTAGTGAGTTCAAATGTACTACAAGTGGTATCTAAAAATATTTTTTAAATCTAGAGATGTGTGTATGTTAAAAGCATTTTTGAGCACATTTGAGTACACTTAGATGTTCTTAAGATTATCTTAAAAATTACTAAAGGATAATTTTTAGTATATTAAGTACAAAATTAGTGCTGGGAAATAAAGCACTTTAAGTACATTATGGAAGTGTATTTCCCCAAATTCTTTTTTTTTTTTTTCAGTTTAAATTTTTCTGGATTCTGTTTTTTGTTTTAATTTCTCTAGACTCTGTTAAAAGTATGTCTTATTAATTGAAATCCTGAAACTTAAACAGTTTAACAGCAATTTATTAACAGTTTCACAAAAAATAAAAATGAAATCTGTTTTACTTTTTTTTCCCCCCCAAATTCAAATTAATTTTTACCAAATTCAGTGTTTTCCTTTATTTTTCTGGATTGCATTTTAATGGTTTCATTAAATTAATAATCTAAAGCGTTTCTAATTAATTGATGATTAATGATTTTTTTTTTTAATGAATTTATTAGTATTGAATTACTTAATTTATTATTTATTTATTTTTTTCCAGAAATACAGTGTCATGTTTTTACATTTTTCTAGTACTTTTTTTTTTTCCGGTAAACATTCCTCATTTCAATAATAGTTTTATTTGTAGTAGTACTGTCGTTAAGTAATATATTTCTGTCACGGTTTCCTTTTTTTAATGTAGCTTAGCTTAAAGATCTGTGAAAGATCTTTAATGCTCATGAAGTGACTCTCAGAGCATATATCGCGGCGGCAGAGGTAGAAAACAATGTGAGCATCATGCATGCTTCAGTATGTGTAGTAAACAAAACTGTATCTGTGCAGTTAATTCGCATAGAGACACATAGAACATGAAGGATTCATATTTAAGTAGTCTTTTTTTGACTTAACATTCACAGACACTAGTCTATATTGTGTTTTAAATGTACTGACATATGTTTGATTTATTAATTTATTCAAAATTTGGCAAATTCCGTGACATTGGCTGGATTCTGCGATTCAGTCCATGTTTTTTGCATCACCGGAAATCATAAGGCTGACCTTAATTTCATCACTTCAAACTAGAGTGAATTGATTTGATTTGATTGTGACATTTCAGTTGCAGAATGAAGTACTGCTACAACTGAAATGTGTGAACTTGCTTGTACACTCTGTACAGAGCTAGTTATTAGAAAATAAAGGGATTTTATGGTATAAGACGCTTAAAAAGGCTTGCTGTCAAACTACGTTGCTTTGATTAATCCCTGTGTACTTACACAAAATTTGTTTACTCATTTTAAAGGATTATTAACTGCTAATTCGTTGTATACAGCATTTAGCAGCCACAACGTATAATTTCAAAATGGTGCTTTGTGATTTTTATGCTTCGCATATTTCTTTGAATGAATCCAAATGGTTGAATAGCTCATCTTACTTTGATCACAAGCCATTTCTATGCAGAAAAACTGAACTATCGTTTAGAATAGCACACTTTCCCTTCTTTCGGATGTGCAAGTTAACCTTTGGCCTGTTGTATTTGTGCATTACAGCAGAGAAATTTGAAACACTGGTGGATGGGGTATCAGAACATGACAGGGTGTCTCTTCACCTCCTTGTTTTGAGGCTTAAAACTGAGAGAATGCTGCCGCTGTGTTCTCGGGCCATGAGCCAGAAGGGCCTAACAATGTGTCCCCGCTAGTCCCCCAACAAAGTACCCAGTGTCCCTAGCAGCAGCAGCACAAGCACTGTGCCAATAATTGAAATAAATGGCTCAGTTATTCTTTGAAATCTGTGGCTAATGGTTGGAGCTTGACTGTGTTACCCAGGGAACAGCAGAGAGAGGAGAACCAGCCAACCTTTCACCCAAAGGATGTGCTCTGCTCTCTGGATCCATCACAGGGACATCCCATCCAGATAAATACGCAGTTAGATATGAAGATGAATGGGAAGGAAGGGTTGATTAAATATACTTTAGTTATTTTACTTTATATACTTTAGCAACATAGTTTCTGTGCTCACATAAACAAGTTTAGCTTGAAGTACTCTTAAAGCTAAAATTAAAATAACCTTAAACTTAAGATTAGTTCACTCCTGAATAAACATTTCCTGATAATTTACTCACCCCTATGTCATCAAAGATTTTCATGTCTTTCTTTCTTCGGTTAAAAAGAAATTAATATTTTCGAGGAAAACTTTCCAGGATTTTTCTCCATATAGGGGACTTCAATGGGGACCAGCAGGTTAAAGGTCCAAGTTGCAGTTTCAGTGCAGCCTCAAAGGGGCTCTACATGATCCCAGTCGAAGAAGGAGCTTATCCAGCAAAACGATTTATCATTTTCTAAAAAAAAATATAATAATTATACACTTTTTAACCACAAATGCTTGTCTTGGACTACCTCTGCGATGTGCGTCTACGACTTAACACATTACGTAGTCACATTGTAAAGGCAATTAGTTCTTTATCTTTGTACTTCGGTTAAAAAAATGTTGGGTCTCCTCCAACTTCAAATATATCTTTTTATATCTTCAAATATAACGTTTTTTGACTTTTTTTCACGCTCACTTTGTAAACACTCGGTAGTTCCGACTATGTAATACATAAAGTCAAGCTAGTGCAAGATGATAATTTGTGGTTTGAAAAGTATACAAATTTTTTATTAATTAACTTTGAAGTCCATTATAAAGAAAAACCCTGGAATGTTTTCCTCAAACGCCTTAATTTCTGTTCGGCTGAAGAAAGAAAGACATGAACATCTTGTGGATAACATAGGGTGGAGTAAATTATCAGGAAATTTTAATTCTGGACTGATCTAATCCTTTAAAAACTGTAATTGAAACAAAGCTAAATAGAAAGAATAAGAATGAAAGAAGAAAAAATGACAAAAGCATCAGTCAAAGTTTTTGAACAGTAAGATTTTTAATGGTCTTTTTTTAAAGATGTCTCTTCTGTTCACCAAGTCTGCATTTATTTGATCCAAAGTACATATATATTGAATGGTATAGTGTATAATGTTACAAAAGCTTTTCAGATAAATGTTGATCTTTCTATTCATCAAAGAATCCTAAAAAAGTGTACTCAACTGTTTCAAATATTGATTATTATAATTATTATTGATTTATAGAATGATTTCTGAATAATCATGTGACAGTAATGGAGTAATGATGCTAAAAATTTAGCTTTGACCCCAGGAATAAATTACATTAAAAAAAAAAAAAAAAATCAAATAGAAAACAGTTTTTTTAAATATTTTGGACTGTTTTTCTGTACTTTGGATCAAATAAATGCAGGCTTGGTGAGCAGAAGAGAATTATTAAAAAAAACAAAAACATTAAAAATCTTATTGTTCAAAAACATTTGACTGGTAGTGTTTACAGAACTTAAAATCAAAACTGAAAATATAAAAAGAAAAACAAATTCAAAATTTATATAATACATAGTACAATAGTATATAAATAATAGGAAAATAACACAAATAAATAACATTTTCTGTAAAATTCTACCCACATTTTTGGTGTCTGAATTACATTGGTCATGTATCAAACACGCAGCACAATGGCATTTATTCTTCATTCAGTTTCGTTGTTTTGACTTACTCAGTGCCCAAGCTTTCAAAACGTTTCTATCAATGTGTTTAGAGATCGTCTACATGCATTTTGTGCTGTTTACTGTAATACATATTATTTCCTCTTTACTCAGGATTAACAGAGCTGAACAAGATGATGTCTGACGCCAGTGACATGTTGGCAGCGGCCTTGGAGCAAATGGATGGTATTATAGCAGGTAAATTGTTACCTGTGACTCATGTAGGCTTGTCTTTGCAGCGAAAATGTCACAGACTAATTTCATGCAACCTTACTGCGGTTTATAAAGAGTAAGTTTGGCAATCTTAGCACAGCGTTAAGTCTCTGACCAAATGCTTTGGCATATGAAGTAATTCATCACTGGCTTATTATAAGCCTGACTTTTAAAGTTGGAGTCGCCTGTCAGATCACATGATTTCCTGAAGTTTGAGCAATTAAAGTATTTATCCTGCCCTGGTTCTGACTTCAGAATTTGAGTGGTTATTTGCCCACAGTGTGCCTTATTATAAGGTCATACATGATAACTGTGATTTTTATGATTGCTCAATTTTAGAAATGTCATACATTTTGGTAAAAGTGAAGCATTGTAAAAGATTTTCATTCTTGTATTACTTGATGTTGTTTTTTTGCACATAATATTGTCTGAATAAAATATTAAATTGTGGCACTCAGGCTCCAAGGCTCTGGACTACTCCAATGGCATCTTTGATTGTCAGTCCCCAACATCGCCCTTCATGGGTAGCTTGCGAGCCCTGAACTTACTGGAGGACCTCAGGGGCGTTCTGGAGCTCATGGACACTGAGGAGAGAGAGAGCTTGCGTTGTCAGATCCCAGACACTACCGCAGACAGTCTAGTGGAGTGGCTACATGGTCACCTGGTACGTACACCACATTCCAGAAGTCTGGAATCCACGTTGTCTACTCTAGATATGAACATGAGCTAACATACTACGTGTTGCCATGTTGTAAGGAAGTACATGGTTATTTATAGGAAGTCTATTTTCCTGTAGTCTATTTTCAGTGAAAGTCAAAAGTATGTTGTGTGTTGGTTTGTGCCTGTTGGAAGTATTTCTGACGTAATGAGGATTCAGTGTTCTAAATTGTTAATTAAGGTATTACAGCTCCATGTGCCGTAATTCTGTTCATAGTTAAGACTACAGTGCAGTTTAGTTTTATCATTGCCTCAAGATATAAGTTACAGCAGATCCAAGAAGCATTATTCTTGTGTGTCTCGAGACAAATTGAACAACTGCCAAGGGAAAGTCGACACAGTACCATATTTAGTCAGTTTATATGGATTATTGTGTTCATTGACCCAGTGTTAACATTTTGTTGGCACAATAAATGGTGCATAAAAACTCTGAATCTCAAGTGACCATCTTTTTCTCAGTATTACTTGATTGTAAAGCATAAAATTAACTGTTTCAAGACTTTGTGTTGGATTTCAGAAGTCTTTTATAATAAAGTGTTTATCTGTGTTTTTCGGACAGTCAAATGGACACATTGCAATCACCGGTGATGTTTACCAGGACAGACTTAATCGTCTTGAAAGTGATAAAGAATCCCTTGTGCTTCAGGTAACCTTGTGTATACATGCGCATACTGGACTATTAAAAGTTTGAGTTTTGAGTTTTTTGTTTTTGAAAAAAGTCTCTTGTGGTTACCAAGGCTGCATTTATTCAGTCATAAATACAATAATATTGTAACATATTATTACAATTTAAAATCATTTATTTATATTTTAGTATATTTTAAAATGTAATTTATTCCTATGATTTCAAAGCTGAAGTTTCAGCATCACTACTCCAGTCTTCACGTGTCACGTGACCCTTCAGAAATCATTCTAGTATGCTTATTTGCTGCTCAAGAAACATTTCTTAAAATTATCAATGTTGAAAACTGCTTAATATTTTTGTATAAACCCTAATAATATTTTTCAGGATTCTTTGGTTTATAGAAAGTTCAAAAGCGCATCGCTGAAACCCTATTGTAATTGTTATAATGCCCAAGGATCAGTAATCTCCACAAAAAAAATTATTGTCCAGATCAAACCATAAGTCGCAGAGACTTGAAACTTGGAGGGATGGTAGTACTTACACTGCGGACAACGTCACCAAGGCTTGCTCCAATCGGCCTGACAGGGGGCGCTACAGTGTTCAAAAGTACGAAATCACTCATAAACCACAGGCTCAAGTGTCTTATGTCTCAGATTCGATCGTGAGCCTTGAATTTTTGGGGTAATTTGGATTTTTTGAATAGCCTACTTTTGTAAACTAGTCCTAGGTTTTTTGCCCAATCGGAACCAAACCAGTGCAGAAAGATTCTCTGGAGAGTGAATGTCAAAAATTTTCTAAAAAGTTTAACTTTTGGCTTACCATCGAAAAGGAACGCTAAAACGTTTGAAAGGGGCAGAGCCACTTGTCCTATCAACATGAAAATCACTGTGCATGTTGGTCCAAAATGCCACAAGTGTTAATAAGGACATTTGCGTATCTCTAGAAAACATGGCCGACACTGGCCGATGAAGTTTGAGCACCCATTAGGCAAGGTTAACGCAGGGCGATCGAAAAGAAACTTGGTGGGCCTGTTTGATTCACAACCCCAAAGGTCTGGGAGAAATTTGAAAGAAATCGGCCACTGTGGGGCGGGATATTTGTATCATACGATAGATCTCTTCTTTCCAGACAACTTTGCCTCTAGAACCATTGCTGCCAATCAAATAATTTGTTAAATGATCAAGAAGATGTAAAAAAAAAAAAAAAAACTATATTTGCAAACTAGTACTAGGTTTTTCCCTCAGTCGGGGAAAAAAAACACTGCGGTACAATTCTCTGGGCTCTAGATCAATAATTGAAAATGTTGAAATTTACCATTTGGAAAGCTATAACAGGGTTGTTTAAAAAAGGGGCCTGTCCAAATTTACCCAAAATCCTATAAAGCCTAAAGGAAAACTCAGAACTTGACAAAGCCACACACATGACAAGTGACAGGTGATTCTAAACAAGCATGCAAAGTTTTAAGAAGATCGGACAACAGCAGCCATAACCGTTAAAAAACATAATATTTGTATGGTAAATTACCTGGATTTGCCAAAAATGCTTTTTTAATTAATTGATTTGATGGTTATAGGCTTGCTAAATGTCTTAAAGTGCTTGAACCCGGGTAATCACTGCTTGCAGCTATATTTTGTAATATAAATTGTTTTCAAAACATTATAAATGTGTTTCCTGTCACTATGATCAATTTAATGCACACTTGCTAAATAAAATCCTTAATTTCTTAATAAAATAAGCTCATCATTTTTTGCAGGTGAGTGTTTTGACGGATCAAGTGGATGCGCAGGGTGAAAAGATAAGGGACCTAGACCTGTGCCTTGATGAACACCGTGAGAAACTAAATGCCACTGAAGAAATGTTACAACAGGTGGGTTTAAAGATGTTTCTTGTATATTAGAGACATGCTCTGGCAGTTGCATCAAGTGCATTTTGCACTGTAGACACTGCAGTGTCCAATCACAAGCAAAAGCCCGTAAAATTGATTCATAAGACGTGATTTTCTTTGTTCATGCTCCATTTGTGAACTCTTCTTCCTAGGAACTCTTGTGCAGATCTGCCCTTGAGACTCAGAAGCTAGAGCTTATGGCAGAGGTTTCCAACTTGAAACTGAAGTTAACATCCATAGAGAAAGAGAGACTCGATTTTGACGACAGATTTGGAGATAACGAGGTACGAAGCATCCACACATGTATGAGGGGAAATAATTGTGTATTGATGTCTTTGTTTGAAAATGTCAGTGGTTGTGCTTTAATTCTAATGCTAGTCCTTGGTTAATTTGTGATTTCGCAGCTGGTGCACAGAGCCCTTTTGTTTTGACTGCTTAACATGTTGCAGTTTGCTGGAAAATGACTTGAATGTTTGTTTAGAATCGTGATTCTGCAGTATAGCCGACCTTTTGTTTCTGTACAAGCCTGAAGCAGAAAGACATGCATTCAACAATGCGATCTGTTAACGCTCGGACATTTACCAATCACGTCATGTTGTGGTACAGAGGTCTGTTCCAGTGCACTGGAATGTTGGGCTTTTAACTATTCTCTGCTTTGTTTGCTATCTGGGCAAAATGGCAAATACAAAAACAGCCTTTACCGGATACCATTTCCTCTCCAAAAAATGGTTTGGGTGGCCTCTCTTTTCTCTAGAAAGTAGTCATTACCACTAAGGACTATGCCCCACTGTGGAGGAATGGGAATGGGAAGGGTCCTCAGCAAGAGGGAGTTGGTATCCATTGCAGTGGTTTTCCACATTGGTGGTTTCAACTATTTCAGATAAACCTGCCCTAAATCATGTTTGGCCAGTTACATTTAGTTCACAAATACACTTCCTGTCAAAGTGGGTGTTTCTTGGCCCAAAAAGGCAGCAAACTAGAATGTTTGTGTAGGTTGTTTGTTAAAAGTCTAGCAACTTGAGACTAGGTGTAAAGCAGACTTTTATCTTACAAACTCCAGACCAGCTGGCCTTGTTGTCCAGGGCTGCCTTCAGTCTTTGTGAATAACATGTTTTATTTAGACTAAGGGAATTCTGTTATGACTTGAAACAAGAACTTTCTTTAAACAAGAAAAGCAAGAGGATGATTTTAGGTTGGGGAGATGAACCAGTCTCTGCACCTGTGTTCACAGTCTCCCACAGAAATAAGGTTTTGTCTCCTTGTTGTTGACATACTGCCGTTCAAAAGTTTGGGATCAGTACGATTTTTAAGTCTCATATGCTCAAAGTTTTAGTATTATTATGAAATATTGCACTTTGTAGTAACAGTTTTCTATTTTAATATACTTTAAAATATAATTTATTTCAGTGGTGCAAAGCTGAATTTTCATCAGTCTTTTTTTCAGAAATCATTTTAATATGCTCATTTTAATATGATTTATTATGTTAGAAACAGCTGTGCTGCCTAATACTTTTTTGGAACCTGTGATCCTTTTTTTTTAAGGATTCTTAATAATTCTTTCTTAAGAAAAAGTTAAAAAGAACAGAATTTATTCAAAATAGAAATCTTTTCTAACAATGTAAGTCTTTACTATCACTTTGTATCAATTTAACACTTCCTTGTTGAAATAAAGTGAATTAATTAAATTAAAAAATTTAAAAATGTATTTCTTTTATTTATAATAAGAATGGACTGACCCCAAACTTTGAATGGTAGTGTATAATGTTACAAAATAATTCTGTTTTGAATAAATGTTGTTCTTTTTAACATTTCATTTATCAAAGAATCCTGAAAAGAGTATCACGGAACATTAAGTAGCACAACTGTTTCCAACACTGATAATAAATCAGAATATTAAAATAAATTATAATATAAAGGATCATGTGACTTTGAAAACTGGAGTCATTATGCTGAAAATTCAGCTTTGCATCACAGGAATAAATTATATTTTTAAGTATATTAAAGTATAAAATGCTTATTTTAATTTGCAATAATATATAATATTGCACAATTTTTTTTCTTCTGTATTTTTAATAAAATAAACAGTCTTGATGAGCAGAAAAAGCTTCTTTAAAAAAAAAAAACATAAAAAATCTTGCTAATCCCAAACTTTTGAATGGCAGTGTGTTATCCATTCTTCTTAGAGTATACTAGAACAGAGATACAAAGTATTGTGTAAAACTGTGCACTAAATTAGCAAGTTTGGTCTAGTTTGGTCGACACATTCATCAAAGATATAAATGATTTCTCCCGTTTCCTGTTATTTTGCTACCACATAATTTGCTGTCTCAGAAATTCTCCAGTTTGTTTCCCTAAATGTCCTTTATTTATCCTGTTAAGACTAAGACTATAATATGTCATTTTAGATTTTGAAGGTCAGAACTAGGGCTGAGCAATATGGCCAAACAAATGATCATGATAAATGTCAAATTTAAGTTTAACAACTGATTTTTGCTACAATGTAAAAACCAGACAGATAAATGTGGCTTTAAAGTATTATTTATGGTCAGAACATGACAAACACTTCATGTTTTTGGAATTCTTCACACTTCATACTAACAAAATAAGTATCTTAATAGAAAAAAATGTCTTAGTTCTGTTTTAATGAGTAATATTGTTTCAAATCAAGAAAACAGGTTTGTGTTACCTTATAATATTAATAAAAACATTTTGTCTCTTAGAAATACACATTTGGTAGTAGTTTGATTTAGGATGCAGATGTAGATTTATGTTCATTGTCAAAATCAGTAATATCTCTGGAAAAGGGGGTGGGGAGCAGCAGCTCTTTTACTATTTAAAGAGACATGTACGAAAACAGTGTGTTTCTGCTTCCACTCAAAAAAGGCATTTTCAAAATTATATAGTAAATTATCTGTGTAATATTTTGAGCTGAAACTTCACAGACACATTCTGGGGACACCTGAGACTTGTATTGAGATTTATTGAAACCCTCCACCTTCCCAGCTCCACCTTTATAGACCTGCTGCGTCTTATTATATATGCTATATGCGCAGCATCCATAAATTTTAGGATGTCTAAGACCAAAAATATTACCATTGTCCCATTACCATTCAAAAATTTTTGGAGTTGTCATGATAAAACAGTTTTCTATTTAAATCTATATTATGAGAAGTCATTTATTCCTGTGATAGCTGAATGTGAAGTTGAATTTTCAACATCATTACTCTAGTCTTCAGTGTCACATGATCTTTCAGAACTCATTCTATAACAACATTTCTTATAATCATAGTTAAACCATTATACTGACCCCAAACTTTTGAACTGTGGTGTTTTCCGATTGTCCTTAAGCTTTCCGGATCACTGCTCCAAGTGGATGCATCTGTATTTTATTTTTATTTTTTAACTGAGTGTTTACGACTAGAGGCTGCTCTGTTGTTTATTGAATCATAAATCTGTGGCTGAATGCTAGACATTCTGACAAAGAGCTTGGCCCTGAAAGGCCTGAATGCTGAATGGAAGCTTGTCACTAGATTCTTGTGTGTTTTTGCTCGTAAACCATTTGTAAAGATTGAATACTTAGCCTGTTTGTTAAGCAAACCATTTCAAAAGTGAGTGTAGTCTTCTCTTTGAAGGCCTTTTGAAGCTAAATTGTTTAGGAATATGGCCGTGATAGTCAGTATGGGTTTAGAAACAAGTTATTAATATTAAAAGATGCCTCAGTTTTTTAAATATTTCATTTTTATGGTAATCGCCAGTATGCATATGAAGTCGGCAGTTCAACTTTAATCCATTTAGCATTAATTTTAGTGCTGCAAAACGATTAGTCGCGATTAATCGATTCAAAATAAAAGTTTGTTTGCATTGTAAATGTGTGTTTCCTGTGCATATTTATTATGTATATATAAATACACACACATGCATGTATATATTAAGGAAAAAAGTTTTAGATTTATATATAAACTATTTATATATAATATGAAGTATATTATATAAGTATATGTGTTTACAAACAAATACATAAAAATGTTTTTCAGAATATATTCATATCTGTGTGTATTTATATATACGTAATAAATATTCACAGTACACACACATTTGTAATTTATAATGTAAACAAACTTTATTTTGAATCGATTAATCGCGATTAATCGTCATTTTGCAACCCTAATTCATGTAACAGTAAATTTCACATTGTTAAATAAATATTAACAATAAAATAAGATGATGTTGCTAAAATGCTTTTTTTTTTCTTTTTAGGGTTTGATTTTGGAGATTAATGAACTGAGATATCGCATTTCGGAAATGGAGAGTGAACGATTACAGTATGAAAAGAAATTAAAATCCACTAAGGTAGGTTTCAACGCTAGTGAAAACAACAATTGCCGTTTCCATCTTTAAGCTTGCATAGCATTTTCTCTTCTTCTTTTGTCTCTCTTGCATAACCTGTCATCTTTCTTGTTATCAAGTGTCTATTTTCCTTTTCCTCTTTGGCTAACCTCTCCACCGCTAGTCGCTAATGGCCAAACTCTCTAGCCTGAAACTCAAAATGGGCCAGATGCAGTATGAGAAACAGAGGAAGGAACAAAAAATCCAGGCGCTCAAGGTCGGCATACCTCAGGGTGGTTACTGCTTGTTTTATTTTTTTGTTTTTTTTTGCAGTGTAACTTTGCTTTCTGGCACTGGCAGTTTAAAGTTGAAACATTTCAGATATACAGTGACCACATTTAATTTTTTTGTTAACAATGCAGTGGCATTCAGTGTTGCTTTAGAGTCTAAATACATTCAGAGCCTATTCTTTTATGTCGCTACAGAGTCAAACTTTTAACTGCCTAAGTTTGACTGAGAGCTCCATAGCCCTCCATTTTGGACATTTTGTACAGACAAAGTTCTCATCATGATTCGAAAGCTGCTCATTAAATCTGCCCTCCTCTGTAAGCAGTGGCACCAGTATAAGATCTCAGCGTGTTTAATTAACCACAAGTATGCTTTAGTGTGAGGCTCTAGGTGATGTTTAAGCTGAGAGGGCTAAATTTCAGACTTCTTTATAATACGGGAGAAGCTATTTCTGTCGCTGCATCCTACTGTAGCGTACTGTTAAGCCACATGCTTCAAAAAGCTTAGTGTGAGGTTTGCATGATTGTTGAGATTGTTACTGTATTATTTTTTTGTTGTTGTTAGAAACTTCTCTCCCACCCTGGCAATGCATTGAACTCTTGAATGACGTTGTTGAATGCAATCTTGTTTAGTGGTACACATATAATTGATTAATTGAATCTTTGGCTATTTGTGAGCAGTGTTAATTTCGTTGACGAATAATTTGCGTCATAAACTTCGTCAACGACATTTTTTTCACAGATAACGAACCAAAATTCTTCTTGAATGACACAAACTGACAAAAATCTACTGGCATTTTCGTCAGCGAATAAAAATGAGACTAAAAAGTGAGGGAGGGACAATTTAGAAAGAGATACATTCAGAAAAATTTGTTGCGTTGTAGGAGGTTAGATGCGTACAAACCGGCAGGAAACAAGCTAAAATACACTTGCTGCACATCTTATAAAACATTCAGAAATGTCAGCATGTGGGAGAAGTGCAGACATATGTATAAATTTGACGACACAAGAGAGAACTCAGTTTGGTCTTGTTTTCTAAGCGCAGACACCGAAGCACACACACAGAAAGCACGTCTCACACTCTTTTGCTTTGCATGAACTGAGAAATACACACAAACTGATCTCGAATTGTCCGTTTTGAATTGAATTGAATTGTATTCACGTAAACGCAGCCGATTATGTCTTAAATGAATGTAAACCATACGGAGAGTGTATCAGTACATTGCATTCGTGCATTCGTTTTTAAAGGGATTGCAGCCACATTTAGTTGCTATTGTCCAAGTCACAGATAGATGTTAACTAAGCAACAAAAGAAAGACAGAAAACCACACACTGCTCTTAACTGAAGCACTTACGTAGCCCTAAAGATTAATCTAAATTAATTTATAGAAATAAATATGTCTGTTTGAAAGAATGAAGAATATGGTTAACAAGTTACTATGAAGAATGCATAATTAGCCTATAGAACCATTGGTATTTCATTGAAAAGAAGACCATGTTCTTGATGAAAATTGGTTTTATTTAGTTTTAATATTAAGGCATGTTGTGTATCTCCGCCGTGAAATTGTGTGTTTATCGTGATAGAACCTTAATATCAAACCTATATAATGAGTTTGGAAATTTTAGAGAAATTCTTAATAAATGCATTGCACTGTAATTATACCCATTGAGTTTTAGCCGACTAAATTTATTGTAGATTTAGTCGACTAAAATCTTATGATATTTCATCCACTAAAACTAAAAACAATTCAGATGACTAAAATATGACTAAAACTAAATGGCATTTTAGTCAAAAGACTATGACTATACCTAAATCAAAATTTGCTGTCAAAATAACACTGTTTGTGAGGCAATCCAATAACTCTGCATGCTTGGCCAATTAAGAAAAACATGTCATGTGCCATGTACTGAACTCTCTGATGATAATTAGTAACTGCATGGTTTGCTATTACTTGGTGTTTAACTTCAGTGATGGTCCAGACTTTGGATCAGAGTTGTGAGATGTGTGTGTTTCATGTTCAGGAGGAGCTGGTTACATTGAGAAGGCAGCTGGATGGCAGAGATGGTGATCTGAGGAGGCTGCAAGATGAGACGGGGTCCAGATCCCCAACGCCTGCAGGCCTAGACGGCACAGAGAGAGGTGGGTCACACATAGTTGCTATTCACACTTAGTAATGACTGTATTGCCTGTCCCAGCATGCCTTACAGGGGTCTAGTTTTGTCTTGTCATTATGCTGTATCTGTGATGCAGTACTGACTAATTAAAAAAATCGGTAGTAGATCAAGATTATTGTATTAATTTTTCATTTTTAATTGTCATTTATTTTGCTTTGTTTTTGTTTACTTTAGTTATTTGCTTGTTTTGCTTGAGATATTTGTTTAGATTTTTACTTATTTTATTTTGTTAGTTTGGTTATTTGCATTTGTATTAGTTTGTATTAGTATTCTCCTTTATTTTGTTTCGTTTTTTTAATTTGGATTTCTTTTTTTTTTAGTTTTTGCTTGGTTTTTGCGTTTTAATTTGTTTGTTTGTTTTTGTTGTTGTTTTTGTTTATTTTGTATTTGTTTTTAGTAATTGTAGTTGTTTCTTTGTATTACATCGATATTTATTGTTCTTGTTTAGATTTTTGTGTATTATTTTCCCTTGTCATTTTGCTTTTTTGTTTTTTGCTTTGTTTATTTCAATTTGCTTTTATTTATTGTAGTTTTTGCACTATATTGCATAGATTTTTTATGTTAATTTTGATAAAATTAAAATATGTGATTTTCATTCTGCATTTTTGTTTTGTTTTTGCATTTTTGCATTTTTTAGCATTTTTGTGTTGCTTTTGATACGTTTTTTTGTTTGTTTAGTTTTTTTATTTTAATTTTTTCTGTTTTTTTCTTTTGTTTTATTTTTTTATTTTAGATTTCTTACATTTGTGCATTGTTTTCCCTCAGTTTGTTGTTGTTTTTTGCTTTGTTTTTATTTACTGTAGTTTTTTGCGTTGTATTGCATTATTTAATTATTGTTTCTTTTGATTTTTAAATCTTTGTTTTTTTATTTTGCTGTTTTTGTTTATTTTAGTTATTTGCTATTATTATTTCATAGTATATTGTATTACATTTTATTATAGTTATTTGCTTTATTTTATTGTTTTTAAGTCTTTTACTGTGTAACATTTTACTCTTAGCGCTTCATTGGTCCAACACATTCAATAACAGAATACGTTTAATATCATTACTCTGTCTTAAACAGTTTTCCATACTGAGGAAACATTAAAAAAGAGGCTCAAAGAGAAACGTAAGGGGACTCCATGTCTACCTTCTACACATACATCCCTTTTTCAGTTTTTTAATCTTTGAACTATTTTTGTCCTCTTAGTCCTCTGTTTCCTGTGCCTGCATGTTTGGGCATGAAGCTTGCTTTTCTACAATACAAAGCAGTGCAAATTACAGTCTTACAAGAAGTTAATGGATTTAAAAGTGCAAGATATTAGGTATAGGAAAGTAAAGCGAGTAATAAATGACAATGTCGTAGTCCTGACAAGAATCAGAGTGATCGCCATCTGGCATGGCACATTATTGTCTGTTTGTTTCTTGCTTGTCACCTCGTACTGTAACATCCTCTGTTCCCCAAAGCTAGTTTTTCACCTCACTTCCCCTCTTCCCTCCATCATAGTGCATTGCCTGTCCTCATGATCTCACAGGCTCAACATCCACTCTTATCTGTGGCTGCATATGCTCACATTTAATCCCAACAAGCTCCTCCTCACTTCCGTTGTGTACATTTCTCACATTTGTCACAGAAGGTCACTGTTGTATTTCAGTTCAGTGTGTCTGTCTACAGTTTATGTGACGCTAAATGTCAGGCCTGAGGCCTAATGTTTCTCTACCCTTTAGTGTTTATGAAATGGTCTTTAGTTTACTAAGCCTGTGCTTTGCAGATATGGAAGTGCAGAAGATGAAGAAAGCAATGGAGTCGTTGATGGCGGCAAATGAGGAGAAGGTGGTTTTATAAGTTTGATAAGATGCCTTTCCCATTGCTTTTGAAAACCATAATGGAACTTGACATTTAATGCTGTTATTGATGCTTTGTGTAGGATCGCAAGATTGAAGAGTTGCGACAGTCACTCTTGCGTTACAAGAAAGTGCAAGAAATGGTCATGTCAGCACAAGGGAAAAAAGGTATTTATTTTTCTTTTAATAACAATTTCAAAATGGTAAGAAATTAGTATTTTAGTATTATTTATATATTATTAGTATTTATTAATAATTTGAATTAGCCTTTATTTTTAAATTGAGTTTTAATTTAATTAATTTTCAGTTGTTTATTTTTGTAAACATTTTTTTATTTACCTTTTTCTTTTTATTTTAGTTAGTTAGTTTTACTAATTTTAGTACTTCAAATTAAACCTATTTTCTTTCAGTTAGTTGTCAGGCAACATTTATCGTTTTAATTTAATTTTGTACGTTTTTTTTAAGCTGAAGTTTTTCATGTAGTGTTTACATTTTTATTTTTTATTTTTTGCTTTATTTTAATTCATATTAATTAATATTATGATTTTGGAGTGAAATGTGACCATGATATTATTATATTATATTATATTATATTATATTATATTTTGTGACCTGGATATTATTTGAGTTATTTTAAATAAAATGTATTAATAATTTTATAATATAATATAATATGATTTTGGGGTAAAATGTGACCTGGATATTATGTGAATTATTTTTACAAAATTTTTACTAATGTATGTAATAATGCTTTTTATATATTATATTATATTATATTATATTATTTTATGATTTTGAGGTGACATGAGACTTGGATATTTTTTTAATTATTTGAATAATTAAAAAAAAATAAATAAATATTAATTTTGGGGTAAAATGTGAACTGGATATTATTGTAATTATTTAAAATAAAATGTGTTAATAATTTTATAATATTATATAATATAATATGATTTTGGGGTGAAATGTGACTTTTTATAATGTTTTTTTTTAAATATGATATTTTTTAAATTATTTTAATTATTGAAAAAAAATATTAATAATGTTTATATTGTATTATATTATATTATATTATATTATATTATATTATTTCCGTTATTTATTTATATTTTTTGTATTATATTACATTAAATGATATTATGATTTTGGGGTAAAATGTGACCTGGATTTTTTTTTTTTTATTATTATTATTATTATTTGAAAAATAAATTAAAATAGCTGAAATGTGACCTGGATGTGGTTTCTAGAGATTCCCCCAATTAGTTAAATCCTGTAATGTGCTGCTGATAAGTGACAGGCTGTATTTTCTGTGTGGCGTTTGCCCGAGCTAATGATCAAATCTCTCTCCTCTCCTGTCTTTCTCATCAGATAAGGTCAAAGAAGGAGACAGTGATGGGAGCAATAGCGACAGCTCCCTCTCCATGTCCACTGCCCTCTCTGTTTCCATGGACACAGAGAAGTCTCTGCTCTCTTACACAGAAGAAGTTGGTGCGAGGGGTCAAAATGAGGTACAATTTTCTTTTCAGACCAACAGAATTCATATAATGCCTTTCACTGTTAGTGGTTAGTTAGCAGAACTATATTTTGTTTTGGCGTGCCTAATCTGAAATCACTGCACTGCAACCTAGAATTATTCTTAATTTAGAGCAACACAAGGTGATTGACAGTTCAGCAAAGTTGTGTTGATAGTGTTTTTTCAAGCTAAAGGCAAAATTGAACACTTGCAGAACACAAACAGCATGTTAACCTGTGGCTCATACTGTCACAGACAATCCAAGACGCAGATATGCACTTGACAGGGAGTGACTGAATGTCTTCAGATATTACTGTTCAGAGGTGATGGATCCTTGGAATATGATGTATGCAGCCTAGGAATCCCAAAACTGCCATTTTAGTGTTATTTATATACTATTTGTAAATTAATTAGCTTTTATTTTTATATTTTGGAATTAAATTTTTATCTTATTTTTTATTTTAATTTTACTAAGTTTTAGTAATTATGTGTTTTTGTCATTGTTATTATTGTTGTTATTATTATTTAACATTTTTATTTAGCTTTATTAGCTTCATTCAGTTTTAGTAATTTTAGTGCTTCAACCAAGGAAACAGTTCTAATTTTTGTTTATTTTTGTAAAGTGGAATTTTTCTTCTAGGGTTAATATTTTTTTTTTTTTTACAGCTTTATTAACACTAACATTTCCTGTAACACCAAAAATGAATTATTTAAATTGTAAATAATTTTATATTGTGAAAGGCATAAATGCTGATCTAAAGATAAAAGATATAGTATTTTTCACTGTGTTCAGAAACACTGGGATATTGCAGAAAAAGATAGAATAGGGGAAAATGTACTTAATTATAATAAAAATGCAAAAAAGGCTGTATTATATTATATTATATTACAGCTTTATTTCACTTAACAAATATTTAGTAGTTTGTGAACAATAACATTATCTGTAACAATATTTAAATTGTAAATATTTTTCTATTGTTAAAGGCATACATGCTGATGTAAAGATAAAAGGTACAGTATTTTTTACTGTATTCAGAAACACTAGAAAATTGCAAGAAAAAATTTGAATATGAGGGGAAAATGTATTTAATTATCATTAAAAATGCTACAAAAAAGGCTTATATTATATTATATTATATTATATTATATTATATTATATTATATTATATTACAGGTTTATTTCACTTAAAAAAAAAAAATTATAGTTTGTGAACAATAACACTACCTGTAACACAAAAACTGCATTATTTAAAGCGTAAATTTTTTTTTTATATTGTGAAAGGCATACATGCTGATGTAAAGATAAAGGATATAGTATTTTTCACTGTATTCAGAAACACTGGGATATTGCAGAAAAAACAGAATATGAGGGGAAAATGTACTAATTAAAAAAGGCTATATTATATTATATTGTATTGTATTGTATTGTATTATATTATATTATATTACAGCTTTATTTCACTTAACAAATATTTTTATTAATAGTTTGTGAACAATAACACTGTAACAAAAAATTCTTTAAATGCATGCTGTACATTATTTTACTGTATTCAGAAACATCAGAAAATTGCAGAAAAAAAAGAACATGATGGGAAAATTTACTTAATTATCATAAAAAACGCAAAAAAGGTTATATTAAATTTCATTACAGCTTTGTTTCACTTAACAACAAATATTTTAACACTACCTGTAAGAAAAACAAATCATTATTTAAATTGTAAATATTTTTATATTGTGAAAGACATGCTGATGTAAAGATATAGTAGTTTTTACTGTATTCAGAAAAAAAATAGAATATGTGGGGAAAATGTACTTAATTATAATAAAAAGTGCTACAAAAAATGCTTTATTACATTATATTATATTAATGGAAAGTTGTTTGGGACCTCCAGGGGTTTGCATTGAAACTGGTGTGGATTTACCTTTGCATGTTCTCTTCATCTATAGGCGACTACATTTGTCAGTACACTCCAAGTGCCATCGCTCACAGTGTCATCCTCAGACAAAGCAGACAGCGATTCAGTCCTGGAACACATGCAGTCATCAAGGTACAGAGTCACTTCAGTACAATAAAACACAATTTTTGGTCTGCTGAGGTTGTTTTTCATGCAGGATCATCATCTGATAAAATCTGGACAAGCAAACATTATTTTATATCAGAACTCTGGCTGTAGGTTTATGTCCCATCTGTTACAGCATCCAAGCATCCCATCCTCAGTGTTAGCACCTCTGTAGGCTTTTCCTCTCTGTTAGCATCCTTTTTCCATCTTTTCCAGTCTTTGAAATGCCTATTGTCTATATTACAGTTCATGACCACATCACCCTATTCATGCTATCCCATCATTCTATGGTATACATCAATGCATGTCTGTCTATACACCCCCACTGCTTACCCATCATGCTTTGCCACCACCTCTGCATCCCAATGCTTGTGTGTTTGTCCTTTGTAGTGAGACAGAGTGTCAGGAGCCAATTCAATCACAGGAGACTCCATTAGATGAGAATGCCGAGTAAGTATGTGTGTCACAGTTGGAGTTCGGTTACAAAAATGGTACATTTTGATTTGCCAGTTTTTGGGTAACCTGAAATGCTACTATTGTGAATCAAAGTGTGTGTCGAATGCCTTAACATAGTGGTTTGATCTGTCTGTATATTAGAAAGGGTGATGGTAACACTGTCTTTTTGTTATGTTTTAGAACTTCCGAGGTCACAAAATCAGCAAGCCAAGGCAACCTTGATGGAAGATCCAATGAAAAGGTGAATTTGAGCTCAATCGAGACTTCGGAGAGTTCACCCAACATTGAAAATTAATTACTCACCCTCATGTCATTCCAAACCTGTAAGACCTTTGTTCATCTTCAGAACACAAATTAAGAAATTTTTCATATATAATATATATTATATTTTATATATAATATATTAATTTTGATGAAATCCAACAGCTTTCTGACCCTGCATAGACAGCAACACAACTGACACATTCAAGACCCAGAAAGGTAGTAAGGACATTGTTAAAATAGTCCATGTGACATCAGTGGTTCAACCGCATTTTTATGAAGTTAATAGAACAATTTCTTCTCTTCTGTGTCAGTCTTCGATGTGCGTTGCTGTCTATGCAAGGTCAGAAAGCTCTCGGTTGTGATAAAAAAAAAAAAAAAAAATAAATAAATTGTGTTCCGAAGATGAACAAAGGTCTTACGGGTTTGAAACATGATGGGTGTGAGTAATTAATGACAGAATTTTCACTTTTTGGGTGAACAATCCCTTTAACTTGTGTATTTAATTTACTTTCTAGGGTTTTTATTTAGGTTAGGCAATATATTTAAAGTGAGAGAAAAAAATGTCTGTTGTGCAATTTTTAATTTCAGAAACCATTAACAGTAGATCAGAGGCCAGCTGAGGTAATTCTTTTTTTTTTTTTTTTTTTTGTTAGTATATTATAACTATTATTAACTTTATTATTAGTAATTGCTGTTATATACAAGTAAAATTGATTATAGTGATAAATAAGTTGACAGTATCAGTCAAAAAAATTAACAGTAAGATTTGTAATGTTTTTTTTAAGTCTCATCTGCTCACCAAGCCTGCATTTATTTGATCTAAAGTACAGCAAAAAGTTTAAAAATAATTTTAAAAATATATATTTACTATTAGAAATAACTGCTTTGTTTGAATATATTTTAAAATGTAATTTATTCCTCTGATCAAAGCTCAGTTTTCAGCATCATTACTCAAGTCTTCAGTATCATGCTTATTCAGAAATCATTGTAATATGCTGATTTGCTAAAAGAAACATTTCTATTATTATTATTATTATCAATATTTAAAAGAGTTAAATTGAGTTTTTCAGGATTCTTTGTAAATAGAAAGCATCTGAAATATCTGCATTATCTGAAATAAAAAGAATTTGTCACATTGTACACTATACCATTCAAAAACTTGGCGTCAGTATAATTTTTTTGGGTGGGGGATAATATGATGATGATATTTATAATGTTACAAAAGATTTCTATTTTAGATAAATGCTGTTCTTCTGAACTTTCTATTCATCAAAGAAACCTGGGAAAAAAATCTACTCAGCTGTTTTCAACATAATATTAAGAAATGTTTTTTGAGCAGCAAATCAGAATATTAAAATGATTTCTGAAGGATCATGTGACTGGAGTAATGATGCCAAAAATTCATTTAAAATATATTTAAAAAAAATATTTTAAATAGTAAAAATATTTCAAACTTTTACTGTTTTACTTTGGATCAAATAAATGCAGGCTTGGTGAAAAGAAGTTCCAAAAGACTTTCAAAAAAACAACCAAAAAAAAAACTTTTGACTGGTAGTGTATATGATATTATCAGAATGCTTTTTTATGACACATTTATGGTTATTTGTGGTTTCTGAAATGTTCTTTTCCTGAACTTTTAGAGCAAAGCATTTGATGAGTTCAACAAGATCACAACTCTACCACCCAAATCCCCAAGCTCTTCTCGTACTGCTGAGGATGACAGCTTCGGCACCAGGAAAATGAGATCTTCTTTCGGACGGGGATTCTTCAAGATCAAGGGAGGGAAGAGGACTGCTAGTGCCCCTAATTTGGGTATGACCAATTTACCGCTAGATCAATACACCCATGGTCTGTTGTTATAGAGTGATTTTAAAAAAGCAGACAACTGTCCTTTTGTCTTTTAGATTAAAAAGATCATGAGTCAAGAGTGTCTAAAGTTAGTACAGACACCCATTTGGCCTCTCTTAAAGAAGAGAGAGAAGAACCTAAATGTCTTTATTTCTTTCTTTCCTTTAAGGAATAATCTCTCAGCTTGATGCTTGTCCATACATAATCAGCTGGCTCTCTGATAATTCTGATAATTTCAAAAAACTCATACATGAGACTCAAGAGTTCATTTGCTATATAAATGCACAGATGCAACAAGTATTGATTTTTCATTGATTTTTTCTAATGAATGTGATTATTACCTATTGTAGAAGAGACTACATGAGTTTATTTTAGCTTCAAACTTGGTTAAGAAAAAAAATCAGTCTTTGGAAAGTAAGAAATTTATTCCTGAAGTTGGTTTATTTTCATTTCTTTTCTTCATAGCAGGAGATGATATTAAATGAAGTAATGGCGATTATGGGTGTTTTAAAGTCCTCTTGTCAAAATAATAGTCTAAATAGATGTTTAAACATTGAGGTCATGTGGTAACCAGCGTGAGTCCTTGGAGATGAATAATATAGAGGTTCTGTCCTCGTTGCTTGTTATTTTGTGACCACAAAATATATCCTGACCACATTCTCACAGCTCTATATGTTCCCCTCACATCCAGACTACCATAAGAATGTATGTTCAGGCTGGATTTAGTGGCATTTAATAACAGAGATGTTATTACTTCCATTGTGTTGTCTTGGAAGTCAGCATGTGACTTTGTTCCATGGTTCCACTCCTAAAATAAACCCAATCCAGTTGTTGTTCTTCAGTCCAGACGAGAAGTCATCTGCAGTCTTGCCTTATGATGCTGATTCCAGTACTTCAAGGAAGACACTGTCATTTTTGGGCTTTATTTTTTTCAACTTCCTGTTATTCATGACATTTTTACTGCTCTGGTCTCCCATCTGAACAACTGCCTTGTTTTTTCTTCCTTCCTGTAATCTTTAGTTTATTGATGCTTGACTGACCATGGTATTGTGGGTAACGTAGTTTGCTGTGGCAACAACAGGACTTTTCCTTTTCTTGTGTATGTGTTTGTTTGCACAGCTGAGACAGAGAGGGACGGCACTGACCATCTGGATCTGGCAGGCATGCCGCAGAGGTCGGCTAACAGTGACAGCACACACACTCTCCCCATTTCTCCGGAGGGCAAGAAAAAGTCGAAAGGAATCAAAGCACTCTTTGGAAAGTGAGTCTAGAACAGCTGCAGGGCTGGACGTTTTGGACATTTGCTGTCTTTTCCTTATCTAGCATATTTCATGTCCTGGCAATGTTGTTATTGTTAACTAAAACAATTAACAATTTGGTTCGTTAATTGAAAAAGCTTAAATAAAATATAAATATTAGATGAAAAACCTAAAAATTTGAAATGTTACTTTGGTAACTAAGTGAAAAAAGCTCAAGCTGAAGTACTAAAATGATTAAATCTGAAATATTAATTAAAGCAAATTGATAAATATAATAAAAAATATAAATATAAAAAAACTAATGAAAATGGCAAAAACACATTTAAAAAATGACAAACTAATACCAAAATTAAAATGAATACAAAAAAAAAATATATTATTTAAGTAATACTAAAATAACACTCAATGCTGGAGATTGAGAAAATAGATTATTGTAATACTTTATTTAGTTTATAATAATATTAATAATTCTAAAGGTTTTTTGGGGGATGAAAACTTACCAAAATTATTTTGAAGATCAGGGTCAATTTAACTTATTCTGTCCTCTGGGAAACATGCAAGTATCTTCTGAAGCCTCTGAAGGGCAGTACTAAATGAAAAAATATTATATTTAGGCAAAATAAGAAAAATGTACACCTTTCCATTCTGTTCAAAAGTTTTCACCCCCAGCTCTCAATGCATGTTTTTTCCTTCTGGAGCATCAGTGAGCATTTGAACCTTCTGTAATAGTTGCATATGAGTCCCTCAGTTGTCTTCAGTGTGAAAAGATGGATCTCAAAATCATACAGTCATTGTTGAAAATGGTTCAAATACATAAAAATGCTGAACAACCAAAGAATTTGTGGGACCTGAAGGATTTTTCTGAAGAACAGCAGGCATTTCAGCTGTTCAGGACAAACAAGGGACTCATGAGCAACTATCACTAAACAAAAAAAACACAGCTGTGGGTCATTCAAGTAACAACACAGTATTAAGAATCAAGGGTATGTAAACTTTTGAACGGGGTCATTTTTATAAATTCAACTATTATTTTCTCTTGTGGACTATATGTGAACATCTTTTATATGAAGTATCTTATTCAGGTCAGTACTAACTAAAGAATAACATGCATTTTTTCAAAAGGGGGATGTAAACTTTGAACCTCAACTGTATCTAATTTGACCTAAAGTTGTCAGTCATTTAAAGCATGCAGTATCAATAAATCCTTTATTTGATTAGTTAACTCACCAAAGTTGAACTGATGATTTTCTCCTCATCTTTGAAGGCTCAAAAGAAGTCAATCAACCACATTCAACCTGGATGATAACCTATCAGAGAATGAGTTTAAACGGGGTGGAGTCAGAGCCACAGCTGGGCCCAGACTGGGTTGGTCACGTGACCTGCAGAGCGCTAACAGGTCAGTGATCACAGTGACGTGATAGAGCTCCTTCTCAAAATTGAACAATCTGCTCTTGGTAAACACACTGGTGACAGTAGCTTATTGATTTCTAAGTGTCAGTTCCTCAATAAAAACTCATTTATTACTGTCACTGTCTTTGTTCCTTCTGCTTAAGTTCTGCTTATTTGTGTTTTCCAGTGAGCTGGATGCTCCGTTTGCACGCTGGTCCCGGGAACAGGTGTGTGATTGGATGCAGGAGCAGGGACTGGGGTTGTACGTGAGTTCAGCAAGGCAGTGGGTCGCCTCCGGCCAGACGCTCCTGCAGGCATCACAGCAGGATCTGGAAAGAGTGAGCTTTTATTACACAGAATTAGAATGAGAGCATATAGTGAAATCCAAATGTCTAAGACCACATTTAAACCTGGTAATCTGTTTTCCTCCAGAAATTCATGTTTAAGCACTGTTCTGTTCTCTGTATGCAGGAGCTGGGAATAAAACACCCTCTACACAGGAAGAAACTCCAGCTAGCCCTGCAGGCATTGGGATCAGAGGAAGATGACAACAAAGGCAAACTAGACTACCACTGGGTGACAAGTAAGGAATGAATGTGTCGGAATAGGTGTAAAATTATGATCAAATTAACGCTGAAGGTATCAAATTAAATAATGTCTTACCCCTTTCCTTCTGTTCAAGGGTGGCTTGATGATATTGGCCTCCCGCAGTACAAGACTCAGTTTGACGAGGGACGTGTGGATGGACGGATGCTTCACTATATGACTGTGGTTAGTCAAAATCACATTTTGACATTTAAATGGAAGTTTTAATCACAGAATAAAATATTAAACTGGCATTTAAAACTTTGGGATCAGTAAGGTTTTTTTTTTTATGTTTTTAAAAGAAAGCTGCATTAAAATGACAGTAACACTGTGAAATATTACAATTTAAAATAAGTAGGGCTGGGTTAAAAAAAAACAAAAAAATTAGATTTCTTGATTTTAATCGATTCTTATTTTTGTGAAACAATATTGATTCTTAAATCCCAAGAATTTATTAGTCTAGCCTGTTTTCAGTTTATGAACAATATTATAGTGCACCTATCATCCAATAAATCACAATACGCTAGTGCTTTGTTACTTTTTATGTGAAACAAAGTCTTAGATTTTAAATTCAGTCTATTTTATTACACTGTTCAAACAACAAATACAGTTTTTGGCGCAGATTTTTTGTGGAGTAATAGATAAACTGTGTCAGAACAAATTCATCTTGATAATATTGTACAATAATCATAAATGAATTACAATCAAACCAAATTTTATTCAGGCACTTTCAAAATTTCTCACATTATCACAGTTTATTTGCTTTAGTTTAGAAAATGGTGATAAAAAATGACAAGAACTCAAGAATTAAACTGTGTCTGAACAAATTCATCATGATAACTTTGATAGAAAGGTATGTAGCAAAACATAGTCAGGTCAAAGTGTAAAAATAAATTTTACTGGTAGCCCACTGTATGAAGATTTTTTGGGCATAATATGTCACAGTTTACTTTATTTTGCTATCCTTACTTACATAAATTAACTATAGTGTCCTGCATCCACTAGTAAAAAATATATCAAAAATGATGTCTGGTGTCTGAATTATTTTTGGTTTGACTGTTTAAATAAATATGTAAACCATTTAAATGTTTTCATTTCAGAAAACAAATTGAAGTAGAAATATAATTATGTAATTGTAACTTTATTATTATAAAAACTTTACTGTGTGTAATTTAAGTGTTTGTATACAAATAAGTAAATGTTAATCTTCAATATTATAATAATTTAGCACTTTTACAGCATTAGTTGAGCAATTTTGCATGCACTGTACCTGATATATATCCAAAATAATTTAAAAATAATCAAATTGCAAGCTTGTGAATCAGAATCAAATTGAAGTGTGAAATTTGTATCAAAACCCTTCCCTAAAAATAAGTCTCTTGTATTTTAATATATTTTAAAATTGTATTTATTTTTGTGATGGCAAGGCCAGAATTCAGATGAACAGAAATTAACAATTTACTGTCACTTTTGATCAATTTAATGTGTTCTTGCAGAACATTTTTAATAATAAAAAAAAAAAGTAATTACCTTAAACCTCTGAGTAATAGTGTAATTAGAAACAAGTTGTACTCTCTCCCGTCTGTGCTGAACAGGACGACCTGTTATCTCTGAAAGTGGGCAGTGTTCTTCACCACCTCAGTATTAAAAGAGCCATCCAGGTGCTCCGGCTCAACAACTACGACCCCAATTGTCTGCGCCGAAGACCTTCAGATGAGGTATGAGGAGAGCCCAAACTCTAATCTGTGCTGTCTTGTTATTTTGGTACTTAATACTACCTGTTCGTATGCTCACCATCATTTCAGAACAACATAAGTCCTGCTGAGATCTCTCAATGGACCAACCACCGTGTGATGGAGTGGCTACGGTCTGTCGACCTGGCTGAATATGCACCTAACCTGAGGGGCAGTGGAGTACATGGAGGCCTGATGGTGAGAAACCACTTTGTACTAGTTTAGGCTATTGTTTGGAATGATTGTTTTAAGCTTTTTCTTATCATTTTGTTTGTGTTTTTTTTTTTAGGTGCTGGAACCTCGCTTTAATGTGGAGACGATGGCTCTGCTGCTAAATATTCCCCCTAACAAGACTCTGCTGCGGAGGCATCTGGCTACTCACTTCAACCTGCTGGTGGGTTCAGAGGCCCAGCAACTCAAACAGGAGTGTCTAGAAAACCCAGACTACACCTTACTCACCGCCACAGCTAAAGTCAAGGTATGATGCAGAACACCTCCAGACTGTTGGAGAACTGGCATGTGATTTATTCATTTTGGAGTCATATTTGTGTGTCTGTGTCAAATGTAGCCGCACAAGTTGGGGTTTGGAGGATTTGGTAGGAAGAAGAAACAAGAGGACAATGAAGAGTATGTGTGTCCCATGGATGTGGAGATGCCCAAAGGACGCAGCTTCCAGAAAGGCTACAGAGGCATGGAGCTCCAGATCTATGATGATGACCTTGATCGATTCGACCAGGTAGTGATAGTAGCATTCTAGTGTTTGATGGACTATGATGCTTTACTTTGCTCTAGCGTTGTACAGATCGACCTGGTTGAAACATGCAGTGTTATTTAATGCAATGGCGTAATTTCAACGGAAACAGGAAGACCTATCCAGCAGTCCCGCCCTCTTTTTTAAAAAGCCAATAGCGTTTTGTTTTTATCACAACTTGGGCCGGAGCCGTTGAGCTGGGTAAAGCCGCATTTTACAGCATACAACAGCCACAATCTCATCCATATTGCATTATCTATATGTAAAACAGCATTCTGTGTAGAATTCAAATGAGTCCGATACATTTTATGGTCCGCGCTGACTCGTGGATATAATCCGCTTCATGTATGTCTTTAGACTAAAGGAAGCTGTGTGTTTGCTGTGGCAGTTCTGTTGACACAGCGCAAAACCAGATTTCATTCGCTCCAACGAAATGCATATCTACACAGTCTGAATTGTTCCCTATCCCCTAGTGAGAAACTAAGTTTTAAATGCTTATATCTTCTAAATGTGAATTTTGTCATTGTTTTGGAGCACACTAGCTTACAGATACCCTTAAGGCTAACATATTCATATAAAAGCCAAAAAAACTTTCATTTTGATTTCATGAGGTCTATAATCAAATGAATTAAAAACAACTGATTATTCATGAACACTTATATTTGTCATTGTTTTGGAGCATATTAGCTTACAGATAACCTTAAAGGAACACTTCACTTTTTTGAAAATAGGCTCATTTTCCAACTCCCCTAGAGTTAAACAGATGAGTTTTACCATTTTCGAATCCATTCAGCCGATCTCCGGGTCTGGCAGTAGCACTTTTAGCATAGCTTAGCATAAAACATTGAATCTAATTAGACCATTAGCATCTCGCTCAAATAATTCAAAACAACTGATAATTCTTTAACACCTATATGACAGCAATGACATTTTAATACCATGTTAAAAAATGTTAAAAACCTAAGATTACGAGATAAAAGTAATATTTCCAGAATAAAGTTAAAAAACACATTATTCCAAGACACATTGTTTGTATTTCGCTATAAAACTGACAGATTTTGAAAGCTGAGACTTTTTTTGTATCATAAGTACCAAAAGCACAAAGCTTATTGCTATTATTGGGTGGCTGGTGCACCTGTCCCTGTGAGTATAACACATGGTATGATTTCTGCTAATAATCCCACATATATTCAAATAATTTCCGGTGGCCTGGAAACTTCTCCCGGTGCTCCCAATCCACGCCATTTGCATGCACAGGCTATAGTCTATAAATACTTTGACTTTATTCTAGTACTTTTAACTTTATTCTCAAAACATTTTGATTTTATTCACGTAATATTTCAACTTTATTCTCGAAATATTATGAAATTAATCTCATAATCTTGTGCCACTAAAACGACAGTGTAATATGACTGTTCCTCTTTGCAATCCCTAGATGGAGGACTCTGAAGGGACAGTAAGGCAGATTGGCGCTTTCTCTGAGGGCATCAACAACTTAACGGTAACAAGCAGCTGCACATCTGACCTCACTTGTGTCGCTTTATATATACAATAGTGTGCTTGAGTCTAAACTGTGTGTCCTGTGCTCAGAGTATGCTGAAGGAGGATGAGTTCTTCAAGGAGATCTCCACGTCGTTCCCCAATGACAGTGTAAAGGATGATGACTCCAACGTGTGAGGGCACTGCAGGGACACTCTTGCCCCTAGTGTTGCTGCTTTAATCGGAAGTGACTGTGCCAATCCCTCTGCCAACACCTCCAAACACGCACCTCCATCTGAATGCCAAATATATCAATCACAACCGCATTTCAACTCACTGAAACACCATTTTAAAGTATTTCAATTGCCTTTTAAGAACATTTTGTTTAATAATTGTCTCAAAGGTAGATGGAAGAACGTCTGCCCTGTCTGTGTGGTTTTATAGATTGTTAGTGGTCATTTTTGTCTTTTGTGGATCGATGTGATTTATAACTAAAATGAATAGCAGTCCTACTGTAATTTGCTGGTCATTGGAGAGATACAGTATGCATTCTTTATCATCTGCCTGCCTAAATCTGTGACCGCTTAAATGTTTGTGCCAGTTGTTATGGTGGCAGAAGAGCACAAGGACACTTTCAGTCAAAGTCAAAGATATATTTTATTGATAAGTTAAAGCTGTACACTACCAATAATTAAAGTAGCAATAATCAAAAATATTTTTGAATGATCGATCCAGGTGCAGTCTTAAACAAGTCTAGATGTTAAAGGGGTTTTTTAAGTTGTATTTTTTGACTTGTACATTTTGGTTTATCAGGCCAATACATGCATTGAATCTGCATATGCTTTGTGCATTTGCATGCAGAACTCTGTACAAAATATTTTACACCTGGTTTGTAAAGGTTTGCATGTTATTTAAGTCTCATTTGGATAAAATATTAGCAATTAATGAAAGTACATTGTGAATTATTTTTCTCTTCTGCTGCAGTACTTAAAGGATAGCAATAAGGTTCTCGTTTATGGAAACGCTATCATGTAGCATGAATACAATTATTTTTATTACAATACCAGCATGTCCACAAAATTGTAAACGGCTAAGTATATTGACAATATAGTGCCACTCATAACCATTTCAGAGTTACTTGTTTGTACTTTGTTGACTTTTACTCATTTTTAAAGGTGAATAAAATACTGAAAGCATTTAGGCTTTAATTGTTTCTTGCACTCATGTCAATTAGTTAAACAATTAGTAAATTCTATAACCAGTGTTGGGAAAAGTGACTTTGAAAATTAATGCATTACAATATGGAGTTACTCCATAAAAGTAATTGCGTTATTTTTTTATGGAAAGTAACGCGTTACGTTATTTTGCGTTGCTTTTTGTAATCTGGGCTGGTCTTGTTTATGTTTATTAATAACAAAAACCCCAAAAGTATTTCTGGCAACTGTAAAGAGACATTCACACAAAAAGTGAAATGAATAATCTTCTACACTATTGTATTGTAATACTATTACAAACATTGCAACAAACACAACAATTGCAATAAACCCATTAAAAACGGTTTTCTGTAGTGTGTTTTGAGACGTATTCCGTTAGGATTTAGTGATTTTAACAAGCCACCAATAGAAGGCGAACAATTAGCAGTAGAAACCCATACAATTTTTATTATAACTAGTAAAACCGTTACAAATTTTGTACTGGTGTCTATTGTTTGTTTTTTTTAAAGGGGTGTATTTTATACTATGGTAAGGAATAGTGCATAAATTAATTAACAGCGCCATCTCTTGGGCATTCTCTAGAAAGCTGTTTTTCAGTATTTTATAATAAACTTTTTTATAATAATCTTTTTATATTATTTATATATATATATATATATATATATATATATGTTACTAGCAATTATAAATTGATATAAGTTGGTTCCATGCTTTTAGGTTATATTATGTCTAGTTTTTAGAAATGATTATCAGTCCTTGTCCGTCCAACAGGAAGCGCATTAGAGCTCAGAGAGCCACATTTGCTATTGAATCCTATTCAAATCTCAGCAAGTCCTTTGGCTTATTAAATATATTTGTGCCCGAAATATATAATCGTTTTCATACAAATTATTAATATCTGACATACAAATGGAAATCCTCCTCTGTCGTCTCTATGAAAACTATTATATCAAATCTTATCTGGTGATCACGCATTACTGTGATTGGTCCAGTCTGAACAGCGCGGAGAAAAGTAACGAATACCTTGTGACAAATGTTCCGCGTGCTGCTTCGTTGATAAGCATCATAGTTCATAGTTTACACTTCAATTATTAATTTTTATTAGTTTGCGAATTAAAAATAAACAGTTAAAAGTTAATATAGATATTTTGATTTCTGGGTTTATTATTAGTTTTGACCAAACATAAACAACTGCTAAGGTCCGCCCACTAATGTTTCAGTTTGATGTAAATTTTCATTCTACCCCCTTTATTCTATTTCTGAATCTACACAGTGACGGTATTTGGGTGTATTAAGGAGAGAGCATCGCCAGGGGCCACTTAACTGGGCGAGCTCTTGTAAAACGTTCAACAAAAGACGAAAATTGCATTCTGTGGGCGCGCATCAAACCAAACCATGCGTAAGGGGTATGTTGAAAACTTTTTTTTTTTACGTTTAATTTTTTTCTTTCTATGTTTAATCTGTTTTGAAAAGCAGAATTGTTTTGCAAAAGCTCATTGAGTTTAACGTGGTGATCTTTAGTATCATGTTTTCGTACCTTTTACGTTGCATGTGGTTTGTAAGTTCATGTGTTTAATGTTAATCGGTTATTTATCAGAAAATGCTCAAGCTTATTAACTATTTTTGCATTAATTTTTCATTTCTCTTTACTGTTTGTTCCAGGAGAGAAACTTTTAAGAACTTAAATTACGTAATTGCTTAATAGAATAGTGTTACTTTTGGTATATTCCAGGTATGATTTTGGGTGGATCCTTGTGCTGTCGACACTGTTTTCTTTCAGTGATGCATCTAGGTACATATATTCTAATTGTATATTTCTAATATATGTGACCCTGGACCACAAAACCAGTCGTAAGTAGCACGGGTATATTTGTAGCAGTAGCCAACAATACTTTGCATTGGTCAAAATGATTTCTCTTTTATGGCAAAAATCATTAGGATATTAAGTAAAGATCATGTTCCATGAAGATATTTTGTCAATTTCCTACCTTAAATGTATCAAAACCTAATTTTTGATTATTAATATGCATTCCTGAGAACTTCATTTGGACAATACAAAAAGGTGATTTTCTAAATATTTAGATTTTTTTGCACCCCCAGATTCGAGCTTTTCAACATACATCTATGGAAAGCTTATTTATTCAGCTTTTAGATGATGTATAAATCTCACTTTCAAAAAAAGTACTCTTATGACTGGTTTTGTGGTCTAGGGTCACATATCTAATTTTTATATGAAAACATTTTATATAATTCACTTGTTTCTCTACACTCTCAGTCAAACTGTCAACCAGGAGCTTTCGAATATTTTCACTGAACTCTGGAAGCTGGATGTGAATCGCCTGAAGCCTGGGACTCATTATAATATCTCACTACAGGTGTCAGTAGTTTCTAATGCCCTACAATATTAAGTATATTGACAGATCAAGCATAACATTAAACAGTCTTACATTTCTTTTAGGGCAAAGCTGGATACATACCACAGGGAAGCACCAGTGCGGTAGACCACGCCTCATCCCCACTGTTTTCCAGTGTCGATGAGGTCAAACTGAACTCCATCATCACTTATGCTCGTAGGTTTCTTTTGTAAAAAACCTCCAACCCCTTTAATTAGTCTGTCAGTGTGCACAAAAGCTTATTTATCCACAGAGATGTGCTGAAACATGCCTTTAACAGGGACACACCAAGATTTTTTTTATGAAATATAATTGTGTTTAGGCAGGCCGTTCATCTTAAAGATGATTGGTGGGATTCTGAATGCAGTTTCATGTTACTCTCCTTTTGATATATGTGAGAAACCACATGGATGCGTGATGCTACATGTTACCAGAAATATGTGAATCTGAAATGCATGTCAGAAACCCTCATGCAAACTTAAATGGCATCATGTTTTGTATATATGAGTTGAATAGAATCATGAAACAGACGTTGCGCATTTACAAGACAGGGAACTTACAAACTTTGTAAGGCACATTTATTGACAAATGAAGTACAGTCAAACGTTTTGGACAGTAAGATTTGTAATGTTTTTTAAAGAAGTCTCTTCTGCTCACCAAGACTACATTTATTTGATCCAAATTACAAACACAGTCTTTTTTAAAATATTTGTACTATTTATAATAACTGTTTTCTATTTGAATATATTTTAAAATGTAATATTCTGATTTGCTGCTCAAAAAACATGTATTATTATTATGTTGAAAACAGCGGAGTATAAATGTTTTAGGTTTCTTTGATAAAAAGTTCAGAAGAGCAGCATTTAGCTGAAATAGAAATATTTTGTAACATCACTTTTGATCAATTTCAAAGCATCCTTGTTAAATCAAAGTATTAGTTTCTATAATTTCTTAAAATCTTACTTTTCAAAAACTTTTGATTGGTAGTGAAACTTTTTTTTGCAGAAAAATGAAGTAAAGGAAGGTTTACATTTGGTCCATTTACATGTGGGAATATATTTACCCACCAAAATGACCAGACATAAAATAGCTTTCACCAGCAAACAAAAATGGTCTTCTGGGATTTTAAATGCCAATTTTGCTCCCCTTTTAACAGGCTTCATTAAGCTTTTAGACAACTATGAGAGGTCCACTGGTGTGGCAGAGAGGGTGACCGCTGAGGAAGTGACGGAAAATAACTCCTTTCTGGATGCTATCTTAGAGACTGCAGTCATGAAGGTATGAATTGAATTCACCCTCTAATAACTCAAATTATATCCTTTACCTCATAGGAATGCATTCTCTTGTTTCTAGATGCAATAACAAAATGAAAAGTTGTAGAAGTATTTTAAATATTATGTGTAAAGATTTAGTAAGAAGATTCTCTACAAGAGAAGTTCACCTTTTTTCCCGTTGCTAACCAAAATATTGTGGTTGTTCCCTGCCACACCCTGTTCTTGGAAGCTTCATATCATGACAAGAGGAAAAGAATGTGGAAGGGTGTATGATGATGATTCTGGGGTTATTAGTTGCATTAAAGAAATAGTTAACCCCAAAAAATGAACATTTGCATAACATTTACTCACCCTCAGGCCATTCAAGATCTAGATGAGTTTGTTTCTTGATCTGAACAGATTTGGAGAACTTCAGCATTACATAACTTGCTCACCATTCAATCCTCTGCAGTGAATGGGTGCCGTCAGAATGAGAGTCCAAACAGCCGATAAAACATCACAATAATCCACAAGTAGTTCGCATGACTCATTGTCATCATAAAATCCATTATTGTCATATTGTCCAAAAGTGTCATTTTGGGTGAACTGTTCATTTAAATATTTTGATCTTTTTAAAATTAAGTTTTACTCCCTCAGCGTGCCCACCGGTACCTGATTGGAACGGGAAAGTCACGCTCGGACCTGAGACAGTTTAAAAGTCAGTTGTACTACATGTGGTTCCGCCTTTATCATAGAGACAGAAACGGAGGGTAAGCGACTTACACCAACACAACAGAAAATATGTGTATATTTAATTATACAGTCAAACCAAAACAATTTCAGACACCAGATTTTTTTTTATCATTTTTATAATAATAGTGGATGCAGGACACTATAGTTAATTTATGTAAGTGAGGATAGCAAAATAAAGTAAACTGTGACATATTATACCCAAAAATTCTTCATACAGTGGATTACCAGTAAAATTGCTAAACATTTGGAACCAAAAATTATTCAGACACTTTGACCTGAACATGTTTTTCTTAAGTGTTTTTTCTTTAATTGCTAATGCAAACTTTTTACACCACAGACTGAACAAAATTAAGTATTTCTTGGAAACTGGTCAACAAAGTATTGATAGTTGTGAACACGTTTTCATACTAACTAACAGTTGTCTGAATTTTTGGTTGATTGTAATCCAATACATACCTTTTTATCAAAGTTATCTGACATTATCAAGATGAATTTGTTCTGACACAGTTTAACTCTGAGTTCTTGTTACATTTTATTACCATTTTCTAAACTATAGTGAAAAACTGTGATTATGTGAGAAATGTTAAAGGTGTCTAAATAACTTCTGTTTTGACTGTATAACATATAACTTTTTTTTTTTTTTCCAAAAAGAGAGGACTCCAGTGGATTTGAGCATGTGTTTGTTGGGGAAACCAAGTTTGGCAGAGAAATCATGGGTCTCCACAACTGGGTCCAGTTTTACCTGCAAGAGAAGCAGGAGCTTCTTGATTACAAGGGCTATAAAGCCAGAGACAATGATGTGGTACTTTTTTCATCAGTAAATCTGACAAACACTAAAAATATATAAGATTTTGTTCTTTTATGTATCTGTACTTGTTTTTTTTTTTTCATGCAGCCTGATGAAGATGACCACGTCTTGAATGTGCAGTTCAGCTGGCATGGTTTGGTCAAGCCTGTGGCTAGTGCCTTTATTGGTGTGAGCCCTGAGTTTGAGATGGCCATCTTTACCATTCTGTTCCTCACGTCTACTGAGAAGACCACCACAGCCATTGTCAATCTGGATGAGTACCAGCTGGAGATGGTGGTGCATAGACACGGCCGCTCTATCGGGACTGCATATCCCAAAATGCTGAGCAGCAACAACAGACACCTATAGATCCCAAATATGTACTACCCCTGATAGTAGCTTTCAAGCTTTTTTTTTTTTTTATAGTTTTAAAGGGAATATTGTAATTTTTAAGTAAGTAGACATTTGTTTTGTACTGGAGAAGATGCTTGTTTACTGTGCTAATGTTTAACAAACTACAGTATGCTCATTTACAGGTTTGTTTTTACTGAAATTTAAATCTGAGCAAATATTTCATTTCCTATTGCCTTTCATACAACGGTCATTTCTTGTATCTTTTATATCAGTTTGCCTATTTTGACTATGACTGCTGTTATATACATAGTTGGTAATGGAAAATAGAGATTTTACATTAAAAATAATTTTTTGATCCACTTGTGTGATTATTTGCAGAATTCAGTTACATCTATTTTTTTTTTTACTTCATACAGAGTTACTATAAACGCTTACGATATATCCACTATAAAAACTTGTATAATTGTTACACATACAGATTTATGGCCTCATATTAATGTGAAAACAAAGGGGAATATTTGTACGCTACCAGTCAAAAGATTTTACATTTTTTATAAAGAACACTCTTCCACTCACCAAGCCTGCATTTATTTGATCCAAAGTACAGCAAAAACAGTTACATTTTTAAATATTTTTACTATTTAAAAGAAGTTTTCTATTTAAATATATTTTAAAATGTAATTTATTCCTGTGATTTCAAAGCCAAATTTTTAGCATCATTACTCCAGTCACATGATCCTTTAGAAATCATTCTAATATTCTGATTTGCTGCTCAGAAAACATTTTTTATTATGTAAATAATAATTAAAAAAAGCTGGGTGGATTTTTTTTCAGGTTTCTTTGATGAATAGAAAGTTCAGAAGAAACGGCATTTATCTGAAATAGAAATCTTTTGTAACATTATAAATGGCTTTATTCATCACTTTTGATCAATTTAAACCATCCTTGCTAAATAAAAGTATTAATTTCTATAATTTATTTCGCGAAAAATAAATAAATCAATAAATTAAACGGACTTTATTACGGAGCTTTTGAGTGGTATATAGTGTATAATGTTACAAAAGCTTTTTATTTCAGATAAATGCTGATCTTTCTATTCATCAAAGAATCTTAAAAAAATTATGATGATATTAGAATGATTTCTGAAGGATCATGTGACACTGAAGACTGGAGTAATGAAGCTGAAAATGTAGTTTTGATCACATGAATGAATTACATTTTAAAACATTCAAATAGTAAAAATTTGGATCGAATAAATGCAGGCTTGTTGAGCAGAAGAGACTTATTAAAAAACATCTTACTGTTCAAATACTTCTGACTGGTAGTGTACATTTAGAAAATAATTTGTCATGCCACATGACTAATTACGTTAACAGAAATAAGGAAACTCATGCATTAAATAAATACTAATGTAATTTACCATTATAAAAACGTTGGTGACTAGTTACAACATCTACAAATGTTCACTTTCAAACGTCAGAAAACACGTGAAAATGCTCCAACTTTGCATTTTTTCTTAGTTAATACAATACTTTAAGTAAGTACATCTGTACACATGGTCAGTGTAAAAAGTTCTCATTAGATTAGTAATCTAATACTGTTTAATTATGGTGTAGTAGCCTATGAGATTATTGGAGGAAAAAAAACGTGGATTTTGGTCGGAATACAAACGTGCGCATTAGTTCCTCTCCGGTCTGATTTTCATGTTACACCTTACACTTTCACGTGTAGCGCAAACTTCCGTTCGGTGTGTTTTTCACCTGGCTTCGGCGTGTGTGATGGTTTCCTAACTTATATGATATTATTCTCATTTGCGGTTTATTGGCATTACAGCTAATAACAGAAATGCTGCAGGAGGAGTTTGGGGAAATGACTCCCCAGCAGCTCGCTGCTCCAGTCGACACAGTGGAGGTAAGTGGATAATGGCATGAGTGCAACTGTCATAATGCGCTATCAAAAATAGTAAACGCTATATATGTTAGTCTGTTAGTTATAAAATCCCCATATCCCCTTCTGTATTACAGGAAAAGTGGAAGCTGCTTCCAGCCTTTTTAAAGGTAAAATGAAGTCGCCAACGTCAATGGCAATCATCATGACAAATACAACACATTAACTGACAGAAGCATATGGATAGTTGATATGTCGTTTCAAGTAGTAACAGGAGTTGGACATGCTCTGCTGTTTTAAAAAATAAATAGTTTAAACAGTTTTTGCTGTAGTTTGTCAGTTTACAATACCAGTTTATTTTTCTAAACATTCATTTAGCCATTAATTGTAATAATCCAGTGAGATTTTTGTTGGCACAAGGAGTCTGACAACAGCCAGTGCTCCACACAGAGATCTGATCTCATCATCATCCAGTCTGTCTGTAATGACATGAAGAAACGGAACAAACTGAGACAGACTAAATCCAGAAGAACTGTGGCAAAGTATCCAAGATGCTTTAAAAGACCTACCTGCAAAACTATGCGCAAGTTGCTCTAAATGCAAAGGATGGTCACACCAAATGTTGATTTCATTTAGTTAATAGAAGGTAATTGATAAAGAAAAAGTGCCTAAAACTTTTAACACTACTGTAGCTTTGCAGGTAGGTTTCTTGAAGTGTCCTGGACGCTTCCTGATTTAGTCTGTCTCCATTAGTTCTGTTTCTTCATGTCATTCCAGACCGACTGAATGATGATGAGTTCAGATCTCTGTGTGGAGCACTGGCTGTTGTCAGACTCCTTGTGCAAACAAAAATCTCACTGGATTATTACAATTAATGGCAAAATGAATGTTTGGAAATGTACTGATATTTCCTACTGACACTACAGCAAAAGGTAGAAATAACTGACTTAAACCATTTTAGCTTTTTAAAATACTACTGTTCTATTATTGGCCACCTCTATTATATTCATGTTGTCATTTTTATTTTTTAGGTTAAAGGTTTAGTAAAGCAGCACATCGACTCCTTCAATTACTTCATCAATGTTGAGGTTTGTTGACTTATTTAAGGATGTACCAGTCGCACAGTTTTCTACTACATATTTTGTTAATACAGTCAATTTATTGTCAGATGTGGTTTTCAAGACGTCAGATTATGGTTTTGTTACTATATATTTTGTACCACCATAACAATTTGATATTGACAAAGTTTAGTAGCATAAACCTAATGTCTGCTAATCTCTCCAGATAAAGAAGATCATGAAGGCGAACGAGAAGATCACAAGTGATGCTGACCCAATGTGGTATCTTAAGTAGGGATATTGTTCAATTAGACATATTTGCACATTTTAAATTTAGTATTATTTATATACTATTATAGTATTTATTAATGTCTTGTTGGTAGCTTTTTTTAAGCATAGTTAATGATTTAATTTTTATATTTTTATATACACTACCAGTCAAAAGTTGTTGTTTTTTTTTAATGATTTTATTTATTTATTTTTTTAAAGAAGTCTCTTCTGTTCACCAAGCCTGCATTTATTTGATCCAAAGTACAGCAGAAAACAGTTTTCAATTTGAATATATTTTAAAATGTAATTTATTCCTGTGATTTCAAGGCAGAATGTTTAGCATCATTACTCCAGTCACATGATCCTTTAGAAATCATTAAATATTCTGATTTGCTGCTCAAAAAAAAACATGTAGTAATATTGTTAATATTATTATGTTGAAAACAGCTGAGAATAATTTTTCCAGGTTTCTTTGATGAAACGTTTGTTTAACAGCAAATCAGTCTTTTAGAATGATTTCTGAAAGATCTTGTCACACTGAAGACTGGAGTAATGATCCTGAAAATTTAGGTTTGATGACAGGAATAAATTCCATTTTAAAATATATTCCAATAGAAATCAGTTAATTTAAATAGTACAAATATTTCAAAATTGTACTGTTTTTGCTGTACTTTGGATCAAATAAATACAGGCTTGGTGAGCAGAAGAGAAAATGAAAAATCGTATACATTACATTTTGATCATTTTAATAGTTAAATTGTTTTAATGCTTATTAGAGTAATTGTTACATTTTAATAATTTTAGTACTTTAAATTAGAGTAACTTTTACACTAAACATTGAAGTACTTAATTTTTTTTTCAGTCATTTGACAATGCAGTGTTTCTTTTTTTACATTAATATTTGTTTTATTTTATATCAGCTCCATTTCAATCACCAAAAATAGTTTATCAATAACAAGACTGCATGTTACACCTCATCTGTCCCTAGGTACCTCAATATCTACGTTGGCATGCCTGATGTAGAAGAAAGCTTTAATGTAACCAGACCAGTATCCCCACATGAGGTAACATCTGTAGCTTAATGACTCCTTTAATTTAAAGTTTAAAAGCTCCTTTAAGAAAAAAAAAGATCTATACAGCAATAAATCCTTACATGTGTGGGTTTTTTTTAACCACTAGTGTCGTCTGAGAGATATGACATATTCAGCCCCTATCACTGTGGATATAGAGTACACCCGAGGCAGCCAGAGAATCATTCGCAATGCTCTCCCTATTGGAAGGTACGTATGTGTGAGCTAAATGCTTTGCAAACACCTCCATATGCGTTTTCTGTTCCCTAGCAATATTAAATGCACTTTTCTTTTTGTTTTTGTGTTCTTTTTAAAATAGGATGCCAATAATGCTGCGAAGCTCCAACTGTGTGTTGACAGGAAAGACTCCAATGGAGTTCTCTAAGCTTAATGAATGTCCCCTGGATCCAGGTAGATTATCATAGAACTCCTCAGACAGTCTCTATAATATTTGGTTGTTTGTATGCCAAAGTTTGATGCAGATAATCCCACCTGAAGCTCATATGTGGGAACAGTGGGAACAGATCATGGCACACAGGCATGATAGAGGATTTGTCTGTGTGCAGGTGGGTACTTCATTGTGAAAGGGCAAGAAAAGGTCATTCTCATTCAGGAACAGTTATCCAAGAACCGCATCATCGTGGAGCAAGATCGCAAAGGTGCTGTGGGAGCCTCGGTCACCAGGTGCTGGAATTTGCCCTTTTGTTTAAGTAATAATAAACTTCATTTGAAACATGCCTTTAAAGCTCTAGTATGCTTATAGGTCTGTCTTTTGTTTCTGATTTGTAGTTCTACTCATGAGAAAAAGAGCAGAACCAACATGATTGTGAAACAGGGCCGCTTTTACCTAAAGCACAACACTCTCTCTGAAGATGCGCCTATTGCTATTATCTTTAAGGTGAGAATGTGGGTAAAAATTGTGATTTATAACATAATGGTTCTGTATCTTTGTCAACTAGGTCTTATTAACCTTATGCTATTTGCACTATGTATGGTTTAGGTTAGAGATCCTCAAATCTGGTCCACGTGGTCTACTTCCCTGCAGAGTTTAGCTTTAACCCTAATCACACACGCCTGAGCATGATAATCAATGTCTTTAGGATCATTTAAAAAAAATCATACGTAGGTGAGTTTGATCAGGGTTGGAGCTAAACTTTGCAGTGCATTGGCTCTCCAGGACAAGATTTGAGGAACCCTGGTTGAGGTTATAGCTCAGTTCAGTTTTTAGCTAAGAGGCTACATACTGTGTCCAAACCAGCAGATGGCGCATATTGACAAGGAATAAAGCGCAACGTGACTGAAAATCAGTAACACTAATTTAAAAGTATTACTAATTTTCTGTTGTATCAATACCATTCAAATTTGCAGTAATTTTTTGTAAGGTGGTATGAAATCCGATTTTTTTATTTATTTATTTTTTTTCAAAATTCTGTTTTAATGAATAAATTGTATTAATCAAAAAGCATGTCTTACAGTATTTAACAGCAATTTATTAAAAGTTTAACAAACACTACATATTTAAGCCCTATATTAATGTTTTATTTTTTTCTCAAATGTTTTATTTTTGAATTATTATTATTTTTTATTTTTTTTACCAAATTCTGTTTTCCATTAATTTTCTGGATTCTTTTTAATGGTTTCATTACATTATATTAATAAAAACATCTTTAATAAATTTATATTATAAACAAAAAACTATTTATTTAAAAAAAAAAAAAAAAAGGTTAGGAAAGGACAATATTTGGCTGAGAAAGTCTGGAATCTGAGGGTGCAAAAAAATTAAAAAAACGAGAAAAGATGTCTAAATATAGTTCTTAGCATATTACTGACTAATAATTATTTTTTGATACATTTCTGGAAGGAAGTGTATAAAATATCTTCATGGAACATGATCTTTACTTAATATCCTAATGATTTTTGGCATAAAAGAAAAATCAATAATTTTGACCCATACATTGTATTGTTGGCTATTTCTACTAAGACTGGTTTTGTGGTCAGTGGTCACATTTTAATCTTTTTTTAAAGCATTTGTTCATATTTTAATTGTTTTAACTATATTGTGTTTGCGCTTCTTTTCTATGCATTTTGAATTACGTTTCTTCAGTTCATTGACACTGTGTTAAATATCACCTGACAGTTGAAACAGATATTTAATTAGAGCTCAGATCAGAGAGCTGGCTCGTACTATGACGGATGTTTTTCCTAATTCCCTCACCCCTGGCTCTCTCTAAACATATGGGTCTGATTGGTTAGGGACAGGGCACGGAGTAAATCGGCTGTCGAGCGTGTTTACTTTGCACTTGTCTGTCCACAGCACATTCCACTAGGATTTCCTTGCAACACAGCAGCCGTGCCAAACGGTGGAGACCTTTAAGCACTGTGATCCACCCAGTCCTGTTCCCACAGTCCCCTATTAGCATAAATAAATGTCATCGAGGCCTGTGGCACCTTATTCACCTTTGCATCAGAGTAGAGTCCTAAATGCTCTGTTTTTGTGTCGAATGTGCTGTAAATATACAAGTGTATACTTTGTAGTTCTTATTTTACTTGAATGTATAGCTTCACTATTAATCTTTGTGTCATTCATCAGGCCATGGGAGTCGAGAGTGATCAGGAGATAGTTCAGATGATTGGCACAGAGGAACATGTCATGGCTGCATTCGCTCCCAGTTTGGAGGAGTGTCAGAAGGCCCAAATATTCACCCAAACTCAGGTACCTCTGACAAGCTCTCTGCTATCATTTAAAAGAATGGTTTGCATTACCTGTAAATGCATAACACATACAAAAACATTAAAGCTTTCAAAAACCAAGTATCCCACTTTTGAGGTGTATTATCACATGCTGAGGCATAGTTTGCCAATTATTCATTGCAAGACCCAACAATGGGTCAGCAAAGACCATATCTGCATCCTAGCAACCTGTGTCTGTGCGGATGTGAATGCCTGTTTACGTGGTTGTGACATTGTGTGGGCCTCATCAAAGGTCTGCTAATGAGCCTACATGTGTGCACCAATTGACCAGAGCAGACCTCAATTAGATAAGATGTGTTATTAGGACTGAGAATTGGTCAAGAGTTTAAAGCTAGATTGAAAATGAAGGATTTGTGACTACCCATGGCTGTCTTGCTTATTGAATGTACAGTTGAAGTCAAAAGTTTACATACACCTTGCAGAATCTGCAAAATGTTGATTGTTGGATCATACAAATATTTTATTTAGTACTAACCTGAATAAGATATTTCACATAAAAGACATACATATAGGCATACATATAGTCCACAAGAGACAATAACAGTTTTCAGCATTTTTGTTTCCACATTTAAACCTTTTCCAACAATGACTGTATGATTTTGAGATCCATCTTTTCACACTGAGGACAACTGAGGGACTCATATGCAACTATTACAGAAGGTTCAAACGCTCACTGATGCTTCTGAAGAAAACACAATGCATTAAGAGCTGGGGGTGAAAACTTATTTGAAGGTTGGTTGGGGTAAATTTAATGTCTTCTGTGAAACATGCAAGTATCTTCTATAGCTTCTGAAGGGCAGTACTAAATGAAAAAAACAAAAAAAAGATATTTAGGCAAAATAAGAAAAATGTACACATCTTCATTGTTCAAAAGTTTTCAGCCCCAGCTCTTAATGCATTGTGTTTCTTTCTGAAGCATCAATGAGTGTTTGAACCTTCCGTAATAGTTGCATATGAATCCCTCAGTTGTCCTCAGTGTGAAAAGATGGACCTAAAACTCTACAGTCGTTAGAAAAAAAATGCTGAAAAAGCTAAGAATTGGTAGGGCCTGAAGGACTTTTCTAAAGAACAGTGGGCAGTTTAACCGTTCTCGAACAACTATCCCTAAAAAAAAAAAAACACAGCTGTGGATCATTCAGGTAACAACACAGTATTAAGAAGTGTATGTAAACTTTTGAACAGGCTATATTTATTTATTTTTATAAATTCAATTATTATTTTCTCTTGTGGACTACATGTAAACACCTTTTATGTGATATCTAATTCAGGCCAGTACTAAATAAAAAAACAACAACATGCATTTTGTGTGGTCCCTCTTATTTTGGTAAAATAATTAACATTTAGCAGATTCTGCAAAAAAAAAAAACCTTAACTTCAACTGTATGTTATTCAGGTCTTAAATAAAAATTGATCACTGGGATGGAGGTTTTTAAGTAGATTGTATGACAACAAAACAATGTTTGGATTTGTTCAGGGAGTCGTGACATTATATCATAGCATCTAATGCATTTCTCCCAATATAAACTGGAAACATTTTAAGTAGTGTAGCCTAACATTCAGCAGTGATACTTGTCACTTGCACATCATTCCATTGCTCAAAGTGGGTGGTCTAAAGAAGCAGCCTAGTCTGTATGACCTTTGACCTCTGGAGCAGAACAAGTTGCTGGCTCAGGTGTGTGTGTATGTATATGCATGTGTCTGTGGAGAATGAAGGGGTCCGGTTTTCTGATACCCCTTTAGAGAGCCAGTGAACCCTGCACCAGCTCGGTCACTCCAGATTAAACGCTTTGATTTGATGCGTTTAATCTTGTTAATTGAGGATCTGAAACATTATGTTTTTCATTCTTTATAACTTAATTCTTCATAACATACTTTGAAATGCAAAACTGCCATCAAGTCTGGAGAATAGTAGCAGTAGTGAAACTATTAGTAAAGAAAAATTGTAAAAGACTTGTTTACTTTTTGTTTCCTTTTAGGCACTAAAATACATTGGGAATAAAGTGAGGCGTCAGCGCATGTGGGGTGGCCCAAAGAAAACCAAAATGGAAGAGGCCAGAGAGCTGTTAGCCTCTACTATTCTCACCCATGTACCTGTACGTCATTTTAAAATGAACTTATATCAAACTTAAGTCTTCCAAATGCCTTTATTCTTCCTTTAATTGTTTTTATTCCATGTCTCCTAGGTGAAAGAGTTTAACTTTCGCGCTAAGTGTATCTACCTCGCTGTGATGGTGCGTAGAGTGATTCTCGCTCAAGGGGACAACAAAGTGGACGATCGCGATTACTATGGAAACAAACGTCTGGAGTTGGCTGGCCAGGTATCTGCTTCTTACAGGGTTTAATAACAGGTTTTTAATAACCTTTTCACATTATCATTCATTATTATGCTTAAATGAGTACATTTCTTCAATACAGTTACACCAATACATGCATAAAGTGCTCAGTTCTGCAGCGGCAGTGTACACTGCCATTCAAATATTTAGCGTTAGTTATCTTTATTTTGAAAGGATTCATTAATGAAAAGTGACAGTAAAGAATGTTTCTTTGAGGTAGTTTTTTTTTTTTTAATAAATGCATTTTTTTTTCCTTTTGTATTCTGAAAAAAAATTTAGTTTTCATAAAACTGGTTTAAATATTGATGATGATGATGATAAAAAAAGTTATTATATATAAATATAAATAATGTTTCAATAAGGTCCTTATGATGTTACAAATTTTGATGATATAGAAATTTCATTTATGTCACCAGTGTCAATATATTAAAAAAAACATTACTAGTCTAAATAGAAAAAAAAATAGAGTAAGAATCTTTACTAGCAATAGGACAAAACTCCAGTAGAACAAATAAATAAGAAATGCTACATACATTGTATGAAGTACAAACAATGTATGAAAACGCTGCATATTCTTCACTGTGTAAATTAAATGTATACTTCTTCTTATTAAAGTTACAAAAGTGATTTAGTCAAGAGCAGTGAGAGATTTTCTCTTTTGTTGTTTGATTAACATGAATGACAGACAACAGGAATATTAAACTGCTGTCACTTTAAGAGCTACCCAGAATTAATATACTGTTACACGTGTTTTCTTTTTCAGCTGTTTGCTTTCACTTAAAAAACTAAATTACTGTTTTTTTTTATGGATGCAAAAACAGGCTTTTTGATACATACACTACCACTCAAAATTTTTGAACAGTAAGATTTTTAATGTTTTAAATAAATAAGCATGTTCTGTTCACCAAGCCTGCATTTATTTAATCTAAAGTACAGCAAAACAGTGACATTTTTAAATATTTTATCGATTTAAACTGTTTTCTATTTGAATATATTTTAAAATGTAATTTATTCCTGTGATTTCAAAGCTGAATTTTTAGCATCATTACTCCAGTTACATGATGCTTCAGAAAATCATTCTGATATTCTGATTTGCTGCTCAAAAAACATTTATTATTATTTATTATTGTTGAAAACAGCAGAGTAGATTTTTTTCAGGTTTCTTGAATAGAAAGTTCAGAAGAACAGTATTTATCTGAAATAGAAATCTTTTGTAACATTATAAATGTCTTTATCATTACTTTTGACCAGTTTAAAGCATTCTTGCTAAATAAAAATATTAACTTCTATAGTTTTTTTCCCAAAAAATTATTTCAGATATATGCTGATCTTTGGATATTTCTATTCATCAAAGAATTCTGAAAAATATTTACTCAGCTGTTTTAATTATTAATAATAGTAATAACAAATGTTTCTTAAACAGCAAATCAGCATATTAGAATGATTTCTGAAGTAATGATGTTGAAAATATAGCTTTGATCACAGGAATAAATTCCATTTTAAAATCTATTCAAATATATTTGCTGTATTTTAGATCTAAATAAATGCAGAAGAGAATTCTTTAAAAAACAAAAAATCGTACTGTCGTTTGGCTTGTAGTGTACAAGTGTGTGTTTAACCATTCAAGGCCTATAAAAAAATAAAAATTGTGGTGCTCAGTGTCTTATCCTCAGCTGCACTAATGTTTCTAACTGCTTGGCATCTACACAGATGAATGTAAGGCTCATGAAATATTCACTTCAGAAGAAAGTACAATGTGCAGCGCCACTTTCCATCCATCTCTGTCTGCCTTTTCCATTCACACCCCCTCTAATTCTATTAAGAATGACTGACAGCCCCTTCAAGCTCAGGCCGTTAATTATGATAATGCTAGTGTTTATTTATCTGTTTTTATCCTGCGTGGCACAGCCATGTATTTGGGAGCTGAAATAAAGATTAGTGCGCATAATGTTTGTTACCATCTCTTTTGAGATTGTCGCTCCTGTGCGACAGATTTCATATTACATCCTGCATACGGGCGACGTCTCAAACATTTTTTGTGCTCTTGTCTAACATAACTGATCTCTTTTTCTCTCATTAGACACACTGTTGGCCTCTTATGAAACTGATCAGAAGCCAAAACCAGCAGATACAGGCTTGGCTAGCACCCAATCCCTCACCTTCCCTTTTGTTTCTACTCTGCTTGTCATTATAATACCATCATTATTTTCCCAATGCTTTGTTTCATCCGCACCGCCATGCTTCTGCCTTCCCCTCCATTCCCAGCCGGCCCGCTTTTGTTGCGGGCGAGATATGTGGCAGCGACGCCCGACTGCAGCCCAGCCAAACTCAGGGATTTCTCCTCTTTATTATAATTTAGCCCGGCTATGACAAAAGAATAGCCGCCTTGACTGGAGCGATTGAGCTAATCCACCAGCCCGACTGTGATAATGTAATTACCGCTGTCTTAAGTCCTTTAATTTCCCCCCGCCTGCACCGAGGTGGGGTGTGTTTATGTGTGTACGCGCTTGCTTACGTTAGTGTGTGAGCGATTCGGAGTTAGTGAGTGACAGGAACCCTTTCAGCTGGGCTTTACACGCACATGCATGCTTTCCAGCACCTCCAATCTCCTTTCTCCTCATTTACAATTCCCTGACATTCAACTAATTGGCCTGGCTGGGCTGTGGAAGCTTAATTTCTTTATTAATTTTCGTTGAGGATGTTTATTTTCACGTATGCAAATGTGGAGCAGAAGGGGAGGGGCTTCTATTGAAGAAAATCTGAGAATGAGAGACCGGGTCAAATTTATCAGAGCGTGGAAACACCTGTTTATTAAATCTGGGATAAGACGATGGAGAGAGCGAGGGTTAAAGCCAGATAAAGTTAATAAAAACAAGTTATCAGCACTTCTGATTCCAAAGACTGAAGATGAAGTCATCCATTTTCTGTTGATGTGATCATTTCTGCTGCATGACTGGATTATAAATATATGATGTAGTGTTGTGTTTGCTGGATAATATGCAGGTTTTGTTTTAGTTAGACTGAGCTTTGCACCCATTTCAGTCACACTTTGTTTCTTTGTTTCTTAAGCTCCTCTCCCTGCTGTTTGAGGATCTGTTCAAGAAGTTTAACTCAGAGCTAAAGAAGATCGCTGACCAGATCATTCCCAAGCAGAGAGCAGCTCAGTTTGATGTGGTGAAGCACATGAGACAGGACCAGATCACTAACGGCATGGTGAACGCTATCTCTACCGTGAGTCCAGACACTAAATTTATATTTGTCTAAATATTATATTTCATCTAATATTCTTTGTTTTATTTCAATTACAAAAAATGATTTTTAATACTTTGAAACTATTTTATTATTTCATTTTAGTTTTACTTAAAGGGATAGTTCGCCCTATGATTTACTCACTCTTGAGCCTTCCTATGTGTTTATGACTTTCCTCATTTCAATTCAAAATTAGAGTTATATAAAAAAAAATGTCCTGGCTCTTCCAAGCTTTATAATGGCAGTAAATGGCTGTTGAGATTTTGAAGTCCAATAAAGTGCATCCATCCATCATTAAAGGAATACTCCACTTTTTTTGCAAATAGGCTCATTTTCCAACTCCGCCAGAGTTAAACAGAGGAGTTTTAGTGTTTTCAAATCCATTCATCCGATCTCCGGTTCTCCCGGTAGCCCTTTTAGCATAGCTTAGCATAAATCATTGAATCGGATTAGACCTAGGGCTGTCAAACGATTAATCGCGACTAATCGCATCCAAAATAAAAGTTTGTTTACACACTATATGTGTGTGTTTACTTTGTATAGTTATTATGTACATATAAATACACAAACATACATGTATATATTAAAACTAAATATTTATATTTATATATATTTATACCTGTATACAATTTGGATTATAAATAAATATAAATGTTTTAGATATAAATCTAAAATATTTTTCCTTAATATATACATGTATGTGTGTGTATTTCTGTATACATAATAAATATACACAGTACACAAATATATAGTATGCAAACATAAACTTTTATTTTGGATGCGATTAGTCGCGATTAATCGTTTGACAGCCCTAATTAGACCATAAGCATCATGCTCAAAAATAAAACCTAAGACTTTCGATATTTTTCCTATTTAAAACTTGACTCTTCTGCAGTTACATCATGTACTAAGACCGGCAGAAAATGAAAAGTTGTGATTTTCTAGGCTGATATGACTAGGAACTATACTCTCGTTCTGGCGTAATAATCAAGAAAATTTGCAGCTGTACTATGGGTGCACAGGCGCAATGATATTACGCAGCACCTGAATATAGTCCCCAGCTATTTTACTATTACCTTAGTGGCTTAGTGCTGGTGACGTTGGAAGTTATCTAGCTGGGGACTATATTCAGGTGCTTATATCAAGATCCTGGTTTTGTACTTCTAATTCGTAAATGGTATCTAATTCAAAATCCCAACACCCATTTACTACCATTATAAAGCTTGAAACAAGCAGGACATTTTTTTTATATAACTCAGATTGTATTTGTCTGAAAGAAGGAAGTCATATACACCTAGGATGGCTTGACGTTGAGTAAATCATGGGGTAATTTTCTATTTCTTTAACATAAACGCTGCTAACACATAACAAAAAATAGTTTTTCCTCCAAAAATGTCATTATGTAATGTGTCTTCCAGGGAAACTGGTCCCTGAAAAGGTTTAAGATGGACAGGCAGGGTGTGACTCAGGTTCTTTCCCGCCTCTCCTTCATCTCAGCCCTGGGCATGATGACCAGGATCTCCTCTCAGTTTGAGAAAACCAGAAAGGTTAGCGGGCCCCGCTCCCTCCAGCCCTCGCAGTGGGGAATGCTGTGCCCCTCAGATACACCTGAAGGAGAGGTCAGTGTCCTTCATTTAGAAACCACCATCATCTTGTCAGCATCGACAATGGATGCTCAATTGAAATTTTGAAGTATATCTACACTGCTTACAGTTAAGGTCAAAAGTTTACATACACCTTGCAGAATCTGAAAAAAAGAGGGATCATACAAAGTGCATTTATTTTTTTATTTAAATATTTAACATATAGTCCACAAGAGAAAATTATAGTTGAATTTATAAAAATTACCCTGTTCAAAAGTTTACATACACTTGATTCTTAATACTGTGTTGTTACCTAAATGATCCACAGCTGTGTTTTTTTTTTGTTTGTTTGTTTTTTTGTTTAGTGATAGTTGATCATGAGTCCCTTGTTTGCCCTTAACAGTTAAACTGCCTGCTGTTCTTTCGAAAATTCCTTCAGGTCCTACAAATTCTGTGTTTTTTCAGCATTTTTGTGTATTTGAACCCTTTCCAACATTGATTGTATGATTTTGAAATCCATCTTTTCACACTGAGGACAACTGAGGTACTTGTATGCAATATTACAGAAGGTTCAAATGCTCACTGATGCTGCAGGGAAAAACAATGCATTATGGGCTGGGGAGTGAAAACTTTTTGAATTTAAAGATCTGGGTAAATTTAACTTAATTTGTCTTCTGGGAAACATGTATGTATCTTCTGTAGCTTCTGAAGGGCAGTACTAAATGAAAAAAAAAGTTTAGGCAAAATCTTCATTCTTTTCAAAAGTTTTCACCCCCAGCTTAATCCATCCTTTTTTATCTATCTTGAAAGCGACAGTGAGCATTTGAACCTTCTGTAATAGTTGCATATGAGTCCCTCAGATGTCTTCAGTGTGGAAAGATGGATCTAAAATCATACAGTCATTGTTGGAAAGGGTTCAAATACACAAAAATGCTGAAAAAACTAATAATTTTCAGGATCTGAAGGATTTTTCAGGTCCCACAAAAATAACATGCATTTTATTTGATCCCTCTTATTTTAGTAAAATAATTAACATTTTGCGGATTCTACAAGGTGTATTTAAACTTTTGAGCTCACCTGTATTTTTATGCAGTGAAAGTGCAATCATTTCAACCACAATGGCCACACAAGTCATTTAGATTCTCACAGCCATATGATTGTTGTCTAGGCTTGTGGTCTGGTTAAAAATCTGGCTCTGATGACCCACATCACTACTGACATGGAGGATGGCCCCATCATCAAGCTGGCCTTCAACCTAGGAGTGGAGGATGTCAACCTTCTGTGTGGAGAGGAGTTGTCCTACCCCACTGTCTTCCTCGTCTTCCTCAACGGTATCTGCACACACAAGCAGAACAAAAGCCAAACAGCACGTTTTTCCCCCTTTTATTTTTCAAGCACACAGACAGGCTACAGGCATTTGAATAATATTCAAATGAACTTCTGCCGTTCCACGACTACAAAAGGGTGTGCCATTGATTACCTTTTAATGTCATGTCACAGAAAACTCACCCCACTAATTAATTCATGTATATGTTTTTTCACAGCGCTGATAAGTTACAAATTACACAGGCTGCCACTGCGGCTAATTAATTAGCAAACACAGCAGGTGTCAATGCATAAATAAATACAAGTTAATCCACAAACATGCCTGCCCACAAAGTAACTCAAACTGCATTGAGGCTGTGTATGCATCTGGGTGGCACCATAGTGGGTCTCATATTGTTCAAACAAGCCAAAACTTTTTCTTTGAAAGTACATTAGCAATCTTAATTAGTTTAAGGTACAGGATATTTTCTTTTCTGTGTTTTTGTGTGTGTCCGTGAATAAACTTAGGCTCCAAATTTTATCTTTAAATATAGATAATAAAAAAGAAATAAATAAATTAAAGATTTTGGTGTCATTTAACACATTTTTGTGTCCATGACCAATTAAACTTTTGTGAAAAAATGATTTAAAGTCACAATTCATTACTTTTTGGGGGTGATCCTCAAATAGTCTGTTATTACACTGAACAGTGGGTACCTTTTGTAAACCATGGTTAAAAAAATACACTACCAGTGTTTTTAAAGTCTCTTCTGCTCACCAAGCCTGCATTTATTTGATCTAAAATGCAGTAAAAGCAGTACAATTTTGAAATATTTTTACTATTTAAAATTAACGGTTTTCTATTTTAAAATGTATTTTATATTTCTGTGAATATAAAAGCTGAATTTTTAGCATCATTACTCCAGTCACATGATCCTTCAGAAATCATTCTAATATTCTGTTTTGCTGCTCAAAAATGTATTTATTTTTATTATGTTGAAAACAGCTTTTTTTCAGGTTTCTTTGATGAATAGAAAGTTCAGAAGAACAGCATTTATCTGAAATAGAAATCTTTCGTAACATTATAAATGTCTTTTATCACTTTTGATCAGTTTAAAGCATATTTGCTAAATAAAAGTATTAATTTCTGTTTTATTTACCAGAAAAACTGACTTTGAATTGTTTTAAATATTGATGATAATAATAAATGTTTTTTGAAGGATCATGTGACACTGAAGACTGGAATAATGATGCAGAAAATATAGCTTTGATTACAGGAATGAATTACATTTTAAAATACAATATATTAAATAGAAAGCAGTTATTTTAAATACTAAAACCATTTCACAATATTACTGCTTTTGCTGTATTTTGGGATCAAATAAATGCAGGCTTGGAGAGCAGAGGAGACTTCTTTAAAAAACATTAAAAATCTTACTGTTCAAAAACTTTTGACTGGTAGTTTGTAACAGTCATTATTTTTTGCTCAGAAAAAAATGTATGTGTTCCTTTCTAGGTAATATTCTTGGAGTGATCAGAGACCATCAGAAGTTGGTCTACACATTCAGACTGATGCGTAGAGCTGGTTTTATAAATGAGTTTGTGTCCATTTCAACCAACTTGACTGACCGCTGTGTGTATATTTCTTCTGATGGGGGCCGTTTGTGCAGGTACTAACAGTGTTTTTTTATAATCTCAAAATCCATTTGAAATATAAATCGTTTTAAAAACCAGTACGCAATGTTTTAAATGACCGTATATTGCACAGACACATTTGTATTGCATTCTGTGTGCTTCTGGCAGACCCTACATCATTGTGAAGAATGGACAGCCTGCTGTGAAGAACAAACACATTGAGGAATTGTCTCAGGGCTACAGGTGCGTTTGAAGCCGATCAATATTTGAAAATTACATTTGAATGAAGGGTATAGAATGTGGATTTGAGACTGTCTTATGCGTGCATTTTCATTGTTTTCTTACCACCCACTTTTCCATATAGAACGTTTGAGGACTTCCTTCATGAGAGTCTGGTGGAGTATTTGGATGTAAATGAGGAAAATGACTGTAACATTGCTTTATATGAGCACATGATCAGCAAGTGAGTGTTTGTAAGCCACATAATTCAGGCCCTAAATGTATTTGGACACTTTAAACCACAAATTTGGATACTTGAACCACTCGTTTGTGAATATCGTTATAGAAGACAAATCTGCAAAGTGCTTAGCTTTAAAAAACATTTTGAAAGTAAATTTTACCATGTGTCTTGTTTTGTCATCTAACATAATGACTAAGCTTTAGGGAAGGATGATATATCTGTACCATCTTCATTATGTCAGTTTTGCAGAATTTTAATTAAAAATGTTTTGAAATGTTTAAATAAAATAATTTTTATTACAATTTTCAAAATTTGGCTGAATATAAAATATATTTTTAATTTAACTGTTGATACTGGATATTTAATTACATGTATTCCCATATTTTTACATTTACATTGTCTTAAAGCTAATATTTAACAACACTAATAATTTAATTAATGATGTTAAATGTAAATTAGGAAATCCCAAAACTAATGGATTTTTTATATTTTATGTTATAAAGCAATTATGCCTAAATTCCCTTGTTTCATTTAAATTTTGTATTTATTTTATGATTTCTAATTTTTGGTTTGTTGTTTTTTTTAGAAATATATTAAATCATTTTATCATCAGCAATAACATGACAATAATTATTTGCTTATTTTTAGTATTAGTCAGAAATTTTGTATTTATTTTTTGTAGGGAAAAAAATAATAATTTAATTAATAATACTGATAAATGTAAATTAGCAAATCCCAAAACAAATGTGATTTTCATATTTTCTGTTATAAAGCTATTATGCCTAAATTGCCTTGTTTAATTTATTTTAATTTTATGATTTTTAATTTTTTTAAATATAGTTTTTTAGAAATATATTAAGTAATTTTATCATCAGCAATAACATGACAATACTTATATGCTTATTTTTAGTGTTGGCTAAAAAATTTGTATAAATTTTTTAGGGGAAAAAAATATAATTTAATTTATAATGCTGTCAATTGCAAATTAGCAAATTCCGAAAAAAAAAAAAAAAGTTTTTTTTTTATGTTGCAAAGCTATGATGCCTAAATTGTGTCATTTTAAATTATTTATTTTTTAGGAAAAAGTATCATTTAATTAATAATGCTGTTAAATGTAAATAAAAAAAAATTCTGTTTCTTGTTTCATTTAAAATTATTTTATTTATTTGATGAATTATAATTTTTAATGTGTATATATTTTTATAAATATATTAAGTGATTTTAACGTCTGCAATAACATGACAATAATTATTTGCTTATTTTTAGTATTGGCCAGAAATGTTAAATTCATTTTTTTAGGAAAAAAATATAATAAATAAATTATGGAAGTTTTTGTATTTATTTATTTTTAAGTAAATGTATAGTATAATATAGTATAATATATAAATATATATATTTTGTAGTATATAAATATATAGTAAATATATACATGTGTATATGAAATTAATAAATACTGTTCGGATGTATAAATGCATATATGACACTAAATATGCCATCCATATAGATCCAAATATAGATTTCTAATAAATACACAATAAAAAAGGAAAAAAGGTCATTCTGTATATAAAGGCTAAACTATTTGTGTTTTATTTAGGGACACAACCCATTTGGAGATCGAGCCGTTCACGCTGCTGGGGGTCTGCGCTGGTTTGATTCCTTACCCTCATCATAACCAGTCCCCCAGAAACACCTACCAGTGTGCTATGGGCAAGCAGGCTATGGGTAAGACTACTACAGTCTCCATCTCCAAACATCCACTTCCAAACACACACACTCCTATTCACTCACAGACACACTCACTTTCACACCAGCATTCAAAACCTTTGACACACACACCACATTCTGTATGTATGTGGACATCAAACATCGCCTGCTTGCGTAGTCCCGCTTTTGTAAGTGTGTGTGTGCGTGAAGGCCTTTCCCTGCCAGTGTCTCTGAGTGTCATTAGGCATTCATTGTGTCCTGAGCTCAGTGTGCGGAGCAGGGTTAGTGTGTGTGCTCTCTTTCCCCTCTTGCGCAGCTGAGCACACACACTCCGCTGCCCTGGTTACCAAAACTACTTAAACCTCTCCTGGCCACCACCCCCATTACAAAACCACTGAGACTGCGACTATATTTGGCCCAATATCCTAGGCCTTGTCTTCTTTTTTCTGGACGGACAGCCCCATACATGTGCAAATCCAGTTGTGTGGCCCCAGCCCTATTATCACACACTGTGTGCTTGTACCCCGATTGTAGAGTAATAGCATCTGACAAATGTCAAGGCCTCAAGGGACGGCGGCTATTATACTTTAACCTCACCCCCCCGCTCTCATCTCTGCCTTGCTAAACCTCCACCCTAGAGATTTTAACACTGCCAACACCAGCCATCACATCAGCTCCCCTCAAATAGTCAGTTAAACGTGATCAGATGCGCATTAGCTGTTTTATATTGTCTGAATAGCATTGAATTGAGTTGCAACAAATCTGTCAATAATTACTCACCCTCATGTCGTTCCGAACCTGTATGACGCGTTCATCTTCGGAACACACATTAAGATATTTTTGTAATATATTGTATATTAAAATAATATCTTACAGATTTGGAACAGCATGAGGGTGTGTAATTAATGACAGAATTAATTTTTGGGTGAACTATACCTTTAAACACTTCATAATACATAATACATAATACAGTTGAAGTCAAAAGGTTACATACACCTTGCAGAATCTGCAAAATGTTAATTATTTTACCAAAACACATATTTTTTTATTTAATTCTGACCTGAATAAGATATTTCACATAAAAGATGTTTACATATAGTCCACAAGAAAAAATAATAGTTGAATTTATAAAAAAGTACCCTGTTCAAAAGTTTACATACACTTGATTCTTAATACTATGTTGTTACCTGAATGATCCACAGCTGTTTTTTGTTTAGTGATAGTTGTTCATGAGTCCCTTGTTTGTCCTGAACAGTTAACTTGCCCGCTGTTATTCAGAAAAGTCCTTTAGGTCCCACAAATTATTAGTTTTTTTCAGCATTTTTGTGTATTTTAACCTTTTCCAACAATGACTGTATGATTCATCTTTTTACACTGATGGATCAAGAGATCCATCTTTTTTTTTTAACACTGAGGACAACTGAGGGACTCATATGCAACTATTACAGATGGTTCAAATGCTCACTGATGCTTCCCAAAGAAACGGGATGCATTAAGAGGATTTGAACGGCAGGGTAATTTTAACTTAATTTGTCTTCTGTGGAACATTTAAGTGTCCTCTGTAGCTTCTGAAGGGCAGTACTAAATAAAAAAAATATGATATTTAGGCAAAATAATAATGTACACATCCTCATTCCATTCAAAAGTTTTCACCCCCTGGCTCTTAATGCATCGTTTTTCTTGCTGAAGCATCAGTGAACGTTTGAACTTTCTGTAATAGTTGCATAGGAGTCCCTCAGTTGTCCTCAGTGTGAAAAGATGGATCTCAAAATTGTACAGTCATTGTTAAAAAGGGTTCAAATACAGCAGAAGGACAGCGAGAAGTTTAACTGTTCAGGACAAACAAGGGACTCATGAGTAACATCACTAAACAAAAAAACAGCTGTGGATCATTCAGGTAACAACACAGTATTAAGAATCAAGTGTATGTAAACTTTTTAACTTTTGAACAGGGTCATTTTTATAAATTCAACTACTATTTTCTCTTGTGGACTATATGTAAACATCTTTTATGTGAAGTATCTTATTCAGGCCAGTATTAAATAAAAATCAACATGCATTTTATATGATCCCTCTTATTTTGGCAAAATAATTAACATTTTGCAGATTCTGCAAGGTTTATGTAAACTTTTGACTTCAACTATATATGAAGACATATATTAACCATTAAAAAGTGTCAAAATCCCCAAATAAATTCTTTTTTATAAAAATGTTAATTTAATAAGGCTGTATTTTCCTCTTTTGTGTCTTGCGTAACCCTTTTGAATGCCTCATTTCAATACTGATTCTAATCAGGTACTATTGGCTATAACCAGAGGAACCGAATAGACACCCTGATGTACCTGCTAGCGTACCCACAGAGGCCTATGGTGAAGACGAAAACCATTGAGCTGATTGACTTTGAGAAGCTGCCCGCAGGCCAGAACGCCACTGTAGCTGTAATGAGCTACAGCGGGTATGATATTGAAGATGCCCTGGTGCTCAACAAGGCCTCTCTCGACAGAGGTAAGAGCTAAACAGCTATTGCTGAATGCTTAGGCTCATTCATTTACAAAATTGAGAATGAAATTTGAAAAATTATGTAGATTTCAATTGTTCACTTTTGACTTCTATTGTTTGTTTTTTTTTGTCTTGTATTAGGCTTTGGTAGATGTCTGGTGTACAAGAACGCTAAGTGCACTTTGAGACGGTATACTAACCAGACTTTCGACAAGGTGATGGGTCCAATGCTGGATGCAGAAACACGCAAGCCCATTTGGAGACACAGCATCCTGGATGCTGATGGTATCTGCTCTCCTGGTAAGAGTCCTGGAGAGAACCATATTTCAGCTGAATAATCTTGACTATATTGATCGAAGGATATGTATTGATGTTTTATGTCACATCCTTTGCAGGTGAGAGGGTTGAGAACAAGCAGGTGCTGGTGAATAAGTCAATGCCAACCGTCACCCAAACGCCACTGGAGGGCAGTGCCCAGCCAGGCCAACCACAATACAGAGATGTGCCAGTCACGTAAGAAGCCCTTTGTCTGATTAAATGAATTTAGAATCCCATTCCAAAAGTTTTATTTGAGACAGTTGAGTTAATTTTCTAAAAGTCACACAAATGCCTACTTTCTTTATTCTGTAGGTAGAAAGTTGTTTTATTTGCCCAATAGCAGCCAAAATGGCTACTTTCTTAAATCTGTAGGTACAATGTTGTTGTTTTTTTTTGCCCAAAAGCAACCACAAATGCCTGCTTTCTTCATTCTGTAGGTACAAAGTTATTTTTTGCTTTGCCCAATAGCCACCACAGTGCCTGCTTTCTTAATTATGTATGTACAAAGTTGTTTTATTTGCCCAGTACCAGCCAAAATGGCTACTTTCTTTTTAATCTGTTGGTACAACATTGTTGTTTTTTTTGTTTTGTCCAAAAGCAACCACAAATGCCTACTTTCTTCATTCTGTAGGTACGAAGTTGTTTTTTGCTTTGCCCAATAGCAACCAAAATGCTTGCTTACTTTGTTCTGTAGGCACAAAGAAATGGTTTTATTTGCCCAATAGCAACCAAAATGCCTACTTTTTTCATTCTGTGGGTACAGAGTTGTTTTATTTGCCAACTAGCAACCAAAATGCATACGTTTTTCATTCTGTAGGTACTAAGTTGTTTTATTTGCCCAATAGCAACCAAAATGCTTACTTTCTTCGTTCTGTAGGCATAAAGATTTTTTTATTTGCCCAATAGCATCCAAAATGCCTACTACTTTCTGTAGGAACAAAGTTGTTTTATTTGCCCAATAGCAACCAAAATGCCTACATATTTCGTTCTGTAGGTACTAAGTTGTTTTATCTGCTCGAAAGCAACCAAAATGCTTGCTTACTTTGTTCTGTAGGCACAAAGAAATTGTTTTAATTGCCCAATAGCAACCAAAATGCCTACTTTCTTCATTCTGTAGGTACAAAGTTGTATTGTTTGCCAATAGCGACCAAAATTCCTACTTTCTTCGTTCTGTAGGTGCAAAGTTGTTTTATATGTTCAATAGCAACCAGAATGTGTACTTTCTTCATTCTGTAGATACAAAGTTGTTTTATTTGTCCAAAAACAACCAAAATGTGTACTTTCTTCATTCTGTAGGTACAAAGTAGTTGTTTTATTTGCCCAATAGCAACCCAAATGCCCACTTTCTTCGTTGTATAGGTACAAAGGATCGACAGACTCCTACATTGAAAAGGTGATGATCTCCTCCAATGCTGAGGATGCTTTCTTGGTCAAGATCCTGCTCAGGCAAACACGTAGACCAGAAATCGGAGACAAGTTCAGCAGTCGGCATGGACAGAAAGGTACCGTAACTTCCATCCCATCCTGTTCCAGTCCCACATTTTTTCTCAGCTTAAGTAGATATCAACATACGAAACAAAATTCCAGCACCGTGCCAAAACGAAGACAATAAACTCGTCTGATTAACAAGTGGGGAGAGATGTTACTAAACTTGATGTCCATTTTATTTTCAACACCCAAGTTATATCGTCTCAGCTGGCCCTCCCATTCTCTTCAACGCTTTCGCCGCTGCCCGTTTTTTAATTAATTAGCTTTTTGTCCCATGCCAGACTATGCAAATTTATTACAGCAGCGCAGTCCTGGGAAAGTGTTTACAGCCCCCATTGTTTCTGAGCACCTCCGCTGAGAGAGCTGGTCAGTATGATGTTTTAATCAGAGCGTTAACTGGCGCCATGCATAATTCACTCATTTCATTAGCGGAGGTCGTCCACTGGCACTCATCACGGGACGTGACAGTGAGGAGGGGTCAGGGAGGGGTTAGCTGCAAACCGCCCGAGATGCTATTTACTGCTCTTTTTAAAGGAGCTTTTGGTATTTAAAGGAGCAGGCAAGTGTCGGCGGACCAGGATAACACAGGGCAGCTAATTGTTGTTGTGAAGGATAGTGCCGTTCTCTTGAATGTCTTTTGTGCATTTAGAGGCGGGCTTTTATTGAACGGACCCACTCAGAGAAGTTGAGCTGTGTTTTCCAGAGGTGCGTGACTGCGCTGCAAACCACACAATAACATTCAGCGGGAATTAATTTACGTTTCAATATTTCTTCACAGTGTTTAATTAATGTGTCGCCTGTGGTCGCACTAAACAGGTGCTTATTGTTGGAAAATTCGTTGGAGAAAATGCTGTACTTCAAAGAAAGCGATTTGGCTACCTTTTGGGGCAAAAGAAAGCCCATTAAAGACGTCCCACCGTGGTTTGGAGCCATTGGCTTTCAGCAAGTTTCACGGGAGTTTTGTCTTACTCATTTTAAACCCCTCCCTCATCCTGCACCCCCATTCTGACCAGCCTCATAAGATCCGGTCACCGGAGAACGATAGGTTAATTATTTACCGGTGACCCAAACACACACCGAAGCACACACACGCATATACGGACAGACACACACACTCACTCTGATACTCACACAGCTGTCTTGGCAAGGTCCATTGTGCGAGCCGCCACAGTGGGGCTGTATAGCCGGTGATGGAGGGCCATGGACTCTTACTGCTGTCCTGCTTTTCTTTGCTGATTTCATGCCTCTTTTATCATTCACTCTTACACAAAACAAACAACACAGAGGATGTGTGCTATGGGAACCACTCTCACTTACCTCTCTGCTTCTGTTGCGCTCTTGCTCTTGCTCGCTTTCTCTCTTCTTGAAGCAGGAAATCCTTTTACCTACAAGGGCTACTACTAACAACTGTTTTGGTAATTGATTTATTGTTTAGATTTATTAAACTTACCATTATTTTTTCTGAACTAAAAATGACTGCTTGTTCAGTTTTAAAGAGGCCTTTTATTTATTGAAAATGACAGTAAAGACATTGACCTGGTTGTTGTTTAGAACTATCTATTCATTAAAGTATCATGATTTAAAAAAAATAAATAAATTAAGCAGCACAATTGTTGATCAGATCAACATTGATTAAATTGCAGCCTTGGTGAGCAGAAGAAAAAAAACAAATAAACTCAAATTCTTTTTTTTTTTTAGTAGAGAAAAATTAAACATTCACTACTGTAAAGTGATGTCACTAACAGAGGTTTATATTTTCATATAATTTTTTTACATTTATTTTTGATTTATTGTTGCATTGCTTTAGGTACTTATTTTGATGAATTATATTATTATTTGTTATATGATATTATATGATATGATATATATATATATATATATATATATATATATATATATATATATATATATATATATATATATATATATATACATACACACACACACACACAGATTTCATCATATGACTCAATATTTTATATTTTGAAAAAGCAATTACAAGAAGGCTGTGTTTATTTGATTAAAATATAGAAAAAAAACTGTAATATTGTGAAATATTACTGCAAATATTATTTATAATAACATTTTTCTATTTAAATATACTTCAAAATTGAATTTATTCCTGTGAAGCACAGCTGAATTGTTTAGTCCAGTATTCAGTGTCACATGATCCTAAAGAAATCATTCTAATATTCTGATTTATTATCAATGTTGGAAACTGTTGTACTGCTTAATATTTTTTTTTACTACCTGTGATGCTTTTTTCAGGCTTCTTTGATGAATAAAACAATAATAAAAAGAACAGCATTTATTTCAAATTTAAATCTTTTGTAACAATATTACACTACTGTTTTTATTCTTTCTTTGTTGGAAAGAAATGAATACTTTTATTCAGCAAGGATGTTAAATTGATTAAAAAAAAATTAATTAAAAAAAAAAAGTTCCAAAAAAATAAGCAGTACAACTGTTTCCAACATTGATAATAACTACCCAAGTTCTTCTCAAGCCCAGATTTTTCCTTTTTTTTTTTTTTGCATATGAATTTTTTGCTCTCCTTAGTTGAACCTTTCTTTGTCCACTCTATGGTAAAGGGGAAACTATGGGTGTATAATCCCCTTCTCACTGTCCAGCAAAGCACCTCTCCTCACTTCCTGCCCCTGTTCTTCTCTCTTTTATCACTTGCAAATGGCCCAATAATGTGTTTGCTCTGGCTGCGGGAAGAGTGAGGAGCTCCTCTGCAAACATTTACACTCTCACTGACTGCTTTGGACCACTTTCACTCTGTCCTGCAGTCTGAATTTCCAATGGTTCCACTTCAGCAGACCTGAATACGTCTGCTTTGTAGGCCTTTGGACTAGATGAAAGTTACACAAACCTCACACTTTCTCATCAAGCGTTTGTTTGTGACTGAAATCACTCAAAAATCAATTAAGCTTTATGGGAAAGGTCAGCTCTGACAGGATGGAGTTAACATTTCTTGCAAACCATTTGAATATAGGGATGTCTATGATTCTAGCGTTAGTAATTGCATGGTTTAGATGTATATGTAACATGAGATGTTCTCTATGTAACAGGTGTGTGTGGACTGATCGTTCCTCAAGAGGACATGCCCTTCTGTGACTCAGGAATCTGCCCTGACATCATCATGAACCCTCATGGTTATCCATCCAGAATGACTGTATGTCCTTTCACATCATAAAATTATATGATGTTTATTCAGAGCCAATATTACCATTTAAAATAACTGTTTTATAACTGCAGTGACAAAGCTGAGAAATCATTCTAACACGCTGATTTGCTCCTCAAGAAACATTTCTTATTATTATTAATGTTGAAAACAGTTTTGGGATGAATGGAAAGTTCAAAAGAACACCATTTATTGGAAATGGAAATCTTTTGTCACTTTTGATGGAGAAAAAAAAACAATATTACTGACCCTAAACAAGCTTTTTTGTCTCATGTGACCCTGGACCAGTCATAAGTAGCCATGGGTATATTTGTAGCAATAGCCAAAAATCATTGTATGGGTCAAAAGGATATTAAGCTCATGTTCCATGAAGATATTTTGTAAATGTTTACCATAAATGTAGCAAAACCTAATTTTTTATTAGTAATATGCATTGCTAAGAATTCCATTTGGACAACTTTAAAGGTGATTTTCTCAATATTTAGATTTTTTATTATTTTATTATTATTTTTTTTTCACCCTCAGATTACAGATTTTTACATTTTTTTTAAATTGCATCTCAGCCAAAGACCATACATCAATGAAAAGCGTATTTATTTAGCTTTCAGATGATGTATAAATCTTTTTTTTTTTTTTATTGACTCTTATGACTGGTTTTGTGGTCCAGGGTCACATATACAGTGCAGTTTATGCACACTCCATATATCAGTTTTCAGAGACATTAATGCCCCCACGCTTTCTAATTTTGAACTCTGTGTTTGGGTGCACACAGCAGGCCGTCATAGGAAATTGTTTGAACTGAGGAAAAGATTCCTCTCAGTGACAGAGAGGGGTCAAAGATCTTCCGGCTCTTTCTGTGAGTGACCTCAGTAAAGGCTACTGTCGTGCAGCGGTGCGCGACCTCGACATGATGTCACACTCACAATCAGCAGCTGCAGTGTCAGGAAGGGAAAACTGGGGCATGTACACTGCTGCGGAGGAAAAGTTATTAGTTGCCTTCGAGGAGCAATTAAGCTTGTTATACAATGTTTAGGGTAACACTTTACAATAAGGTTAGTTAGTTAACTACATTAGTTAACCTGAACTAAGAACGAACAATAATTTTAGAGCATTTATTAATCTTAATGTTACTTTCAGCATATACTAATGCATTATTAAAATCAAAAGTTGTGTTACCATTAGTTAATGCACTGTGAACTAACATGAACAAACAATGAACATCTGTATTTTTATGAACTAACATTAACAAAAGAATTGTTTATTGTTAGTTCATGTTAGTTAATACATTAATGTTAATAAATGACACCTTATTGTAAAGTGTTACTATGTTTAGAATGTGCATCTATTTTTAGAAAACAAGCGATGAATAAATAAAATGAGCTCTACTTTGTTTTATTTCAGGTTGGGAAGCTGATTGAGCTGTTGGCTGGTAAAGCAGGGGTGCTGGATGGACGTTTTCACTATGGCACTGCCTTTGGCGGTAGTAAAGTGAAGGATGTATGTGAGGATCTTATCCGCTATGGATACAATTACCAGGGCAAAGATTATGTCACTTCAGGCATCACAGGGTAAAAACAGTTCTTTAGCATCACTCTTGTTCAGTTGCATATTTATTTATATTTCACCAATACAAAATTGTCCTTAACAGCTCGGTTATTAATGCTTTAGGTTACACTTTATAGTAAGGTTTCATGTTAAAGGGATAGTTCACGCAAAAATTTAAATTCTGTCTTTTAATTACTCATCCTCATGTCATTCCAAACCCTTAAGACTTTTGTTCATCTTTGGAACACAAATTAAGATATTTTTGATGAAATCCAAGAGCTTTCTGACCCTCCATAGACAGCAACACAACTACCATGTTCAAGGTTTAGAAAGATAGTAAGAACATCGTTAGAATATTCCATTAACAGAGACTGAAATGGAACACAAGAAATAGTTGAATAAATGGACTAGTTTATCGATGTCCTTGCTACCTTTTTGGACCTTGAACATTTCAGTTTCGTTGCTGTTTATGCAGTGTAAGAGATCTCAGATTTCATCAAAAATATCTTAATTTGTGTTCTGAAGATGAACGGTCTTACGGGTTTGGAACGACATGAGGGTGAGTAATAATGACAGAATTTTTGGGTGTGCTATCCCTTTAATCCTGGTTAATGCATTAACTCATGTTTACTAATTGAACCTTATTGTAAAGCATTACCATGCCTAATTTCAGTATAAATCATTTTGAAATAACCGTATATTGCAAAAATCTAAAGAACCACTAGAGTGTGTTTTCTCTAATTGCACATTACTGTAATTGATTAATTTGTTTTTTTGGTCATTTGCTCTTAGGGAACCTCTGGAAGCCTACATTTACTTCGGTCCAGTCTATTATCAGAAACTGAAGCACATGGTGCTGGATAAAATGCATGCTAGAGCTCGTGGTCCAAGAGCAGTACTCACTAGGTAAGAAATGCGAACATACACTGCCAGTCAAAAGTTTTTGAACAGTAAGATTTTTAATTTTTTTTTTTTTTTTTTTAAAGCAGTCTGTTTGTTCACTAAGCCTGCATTTATATGATCCAAAGTACAGCAAAAATTGTTACATTTTGAAATATTTTTACTATTTAAAATAACTTTTCTATTTGAATATATTTTAAAATGTTATTTATTCATGTGATTTCAAAGCTGAATTATTATCATCATTATTATTATCATAATTATTATCAGATTAATTATTATCATCACTCCAGTCACATGATCCTTCTGAAATCATTCTAATATTCTGATTTGCTGCCCAAAAAACATTATGTTGAAAACAAAGTAGATTTTTTTTCAGGTTTCTATGATGAATAGAGAAAGTTCAGAAGAACAGCATTTATCCGAAATAGAAATCTTTTATAACATTATAAATGTCTTTATCATCACTTTTGTCCATTTAAAGCATCCTTGCTAAAAAAAGTATTCATTTCTATAATTTCTTCGTATGTGTTGCCTAAAATTTGATTTGCACTATTTATTCATTGAGGTAATCAATTGTTTATTATTCGTTTTTTTGAAACTGTAATTATATTCAAATTTACACTTTTTTAAATATTTTATCGTAATGCAGGCAGCCCACAGAAGGTCGTTCCAGAGATGGTGGTCTCCGTCTGGGAGAGATGGAACGAGACTGTCTTATTGGCTACGGAGCCAGCATGCTCCTGCTTGAGCGGCTGATGATCTCCAGTGATGCCTTTGAGGTGGACGTGTGTGGCCAATGTGGCTTGTTGGGATATTCAGGATGGTCAGTATAAACCATTACTAAAGTCCAATGTTATTTACGTTTTGAATATTATTATTATTATTATTATTATTATTATTATAATGTAGTCATAAATGCATCAGAGTGAATTATTAGAGAGAATTTCCTGTCTGTTTATTGCAGGTGTCATTACTGCAAATCTTCATGCCATGTGTCGTCTCTACGAATTCCATATGCCTGCAAACTGCTCTTCCAAGAACTGCAATCCATGAACATCATCCCTCGCCTTAAACTGGCTCGATACAATGAGTGAAGCGAGTGATTACAGTAACTTGCCAAAGCTTTACACAGAGAGGAGCGATATAGTATTATTAAGGACTACATAAAACGATGTTTAAGCCTCACTTGAAAGATGTTCATTTCATTTTTGTTAAACAGCTTATATCTTATTACTAAGATATTTTTTATATATATATAAAAAGACGTCCCTGTTTGAATGTAGGTTGGTTTTGTTTTGTTTCGATTTGAAGGGAATTAAGTTTACAGAATGTATGTTTGCTATCTGAAATATGTAGATTTATTTGTTGCGGTTTGCCTTCAGAATAGTAAAGTTTGCTTTACAAGAACTAATAAATTGTAAATGTATATTATGAATTGTGTACGTTTTGTTTTTATGTTGCATCCCATGACATTTTTTTTTTCTTGAGAGCTATTATTGGGGGTGGAAGTCTTGAGCTATCCTGATGAAGTGTTAATGTGACAACGCTGACAGCAGAAAAGAGCTTGTTGTTACATTGACCACCTTCCCACTTTGCTGCTTTTTTTTTATACACTAAATCATCCACTATTCAGAGATTGCTCCCACCCACCAAGCAGCCGTGGAAGGCTTTGATTGGAAGAATGCATCTCACATCGGTAGAATGGGCACTGACAGTGCAGCTCGCTCGCTGTCTGGGGGGGTATGAGGGTCTGAGGGTGTCTCTTTTGGCCGGCTGCACCTGTCCTAGCTAATGAGGGGCTAATGAGACTGAGAGTAGACGAACAGAAAAAGGAAGTCTTCTGAGGAGAGGACGCAAAGATTCCCTTCCTCCTCCTCCCTCTCTCCTTCACAGCCTCCATCTTTAAAACTGTAATTAAGGAAATTTTCATTGATGTTTGGCTCTCTCTCGCCATCCACTTCCCAGCTTGTTAGAGGTGCTGGTTAATCCATACAGTTTCAAATGAATCCGGGGATATTGGCCTTTGGATGACGCTTTCAAATTGTTTTGTTCTGTTTCTTTGATGGTCTGTAGTATTAGTTAGTTTCCTAATAAATGAGAGGCACACTACTGTTGACACATTTGGGGTTATGATTTAATATAATAGGTAATATATGTAACTGTTTTCTGTTTTAAAATATTTTGAAATGTAATTTATTCCTGTGATGACAAAGCAGAATATTCAGCATCATCCATTCTTCAGTGTCAGAATATGCTGATAATTGTAATATGCTGATTTGCTGCTCAAAAACATTTCTTATGTGTGCTGCTTAATATTTTGTGGAAACTGTGATATTCTTCCTGGATACCTAGATGAATTGAGTTCAAAAGAACAGCATTTATTTGAGACAGAAATGTTTTTACCCTTAACTCTTTAATGCATTGCTGAATAAACAAACGGCAAGTACCGGTTTCCCTACAGAGGCTACTTTAACACAGTTGCCGTGGGTTGAAGTGACCCCCTAATATAATATTTAGCCCCTGGAATGCTAATCAGGGGGATCCTGCAAAACAAAAAAACGGAATTGGAAAACTTTTGAGTAGCAATTAGACTGATTTAGTTGTGAAAACTTGGCAACCCTGAGAATGATTTTTATATATAAAGGGACTTTGAAGTAGATTAATGTCGGAGGACTTGAACTTGAAAAATAATGTGTACTGACGTCTTTCAAGACGTTCATTCATGTTTATTTCACGCTATAACTAGTAAAGAGGAAGAGATGACCGCAGTGTTTATGTGACGCTTGAACTGAGAGACCTGCCACAACACATTAAAGAATTAAAGGTAATTATTGTTTCAATTTCTTACGAAAATGACAACATTTGAAAGCTGAGGTTTTGTTTTATACCTAAAATAACCTGCTTTGTCTTGTTTGCCGGCGCATTGTCAGTTTCCGCCATGTATAGCACTTGTCAAGGTTTGGCCAGTTACCCGCGCGGCCATATTGGCGATACTTGGATGTAAACTATAGCACGGCTTGCACGGTTAATGTACTTTTGAATACACTGTTCTGCTAATTTATGCTGTCTAAAACACGTAAAAAACGTGTGGCAGCTGCAAAATCATACAGAGAAGGACTTGGTGAGCAGCAAATGGTGGAATATTTTGACAAACTAAAGTTAATAGGTGGTAAAGATACCTACGAGCATTCTTAAAAAAGATATTAGCCTAATATAGGGTCACCATACGTCCTCTTTTCGCCGGACATCTTTTTGTCCGGGATTCCTAAATCGCCCAAAATGTCCGGGATTCGGCTTTTGCTTCCTACAGTCGCCACTGGTTGTGTGCGCTTTTGTATTAAAGCCTTGCGCGGGACTGTTTTCTTAATCCCGCTCCCGCAAACATTCTAATATTGAATATCATTTTTGCGCGTCACGGAGTCGCTAATCAATATGCGGAGTATTTAAATCGCTTTGGATGCAGCTGGTGTTGGATGTAGGGTTGCCAAAACCGCATTTTTTCCACGGAATTCGGCTGATTTTAAAGTGTTGCGGTGGGTTGATTTTCTCCCATGGATTGAAAGTTTAAAATATTGTATTCCATTTGACTGAAATGCTTGTATTAAAACATTTTGCATTTAGTATGGAAATTACATATTTTGATACCAAAACTAGGACCCCAATAACAAGACAGTTTGGCCAACCACAAATGCCTTTTGTTCCTCAAACGTTTTTTTGCATTCTACTCCTTGAACTTTTGGCAGTCTATAGTACTGTGCGTTTTTCCTGGTCTGATGGATTAGTAGCCTATACAGCCAAAAACATTACAATAACTGACCATTTTCAGCAGCAATAATCAGCAAAACATGCAAGTTCACTGGCATTGTTTACGTTCAGTGCCGCCAATATGGCCGATTGATGATGTGTTGAGAAAACAATTAACAACTTATGATAGTCATTCTTATTCAAACTTTTAGTGCAGAATTAGATTCAATTTTATTTTTAGATGAGCGCATACACTCTAAAAAAAGATGGTTCTTTGAAGGTTCTTTACATGTAGTAACAGTTCTATTTAGAACCATAGCATCCTGAAGAACCCTTTTAATGCTGAAATGGTTCTTAGAGTTAGAGTTAGGGTTCTTTATTCCCGCCCTTTTGATTTTCAAATCTGTAACTGTCAAAGCACCTTATTACTGAGTTTCTGGAGCTGAGAGATCCAACTACAGACTGTCAACACACTCACAACAGGTAAATGATTTCATTCTTACTTTTAAATACAAAATTAAATTTAAAATTGTATTGTTTTCCAAACAAATATGTTCTTTTCTCTTCTTTTTAAATCACATGTAGCCTAATTGTGAGCAGCTCTGACAATCCTCTTCACTACGTAAGTAACAGATCCATATTGTATCCATATTGTTTTTTTTGTTTTTTTTTTAATTACTTATGTTTTACTAACAGAAAAAAAGTTGTCTCATTTCTGATCTTCTGAAGTTCAGTTATCCAACAGACTGCCAACACACTCTTATCAGGTAAATATTTGTTTCTTATAATGTCTATAATTTTTTACTTTTTAAATCGTTCCTGTTTTCCAATCATGTCTTTTTCTCTTTTCAGTGTAAGAGAACATGTAAGTGACCATATAGAACCATTTTTCTTAAGAGTGTATCACACAACCAATTAATATTTTGCTGTCAATCATTTTGTATCAATGTTTTGTATGTTCCTCATAAAACTGCCCTTTTTAGAAACTGTCTAGGTTCTAAATCTTATGAGACTATGTTTCCTTATTGCATATTAAAATCCCTTTTTTTTATATCCCAGTTATGCATGGTTTTATGCTTTGTATTATTTGCAAATGCCTTTTGTTCCTAAGACAGTTTTTTGCACTCTTCTAATTGATTTGTTGTAATCCGACCAATTAGTACAGACCAAAACATATCAACAACTGACTATTATCAGCAACAATAATCAGCAAAAAATGCAAGTTTTGTTCATTTCAGTGGCATTGTTTATGTTCAGTGCCACCAATATGGCCGATTGATGATGTGTCGTGAAAACACTCTATAGAAATTTAAAGTTGTTAATTCTCAAGTCAAAGTCAAAGTAATCAATAACATTAATTATCCTCTATGGCCAATTGTCCAAACACATAAATTAGTGTAGATCTGTTCTTTTATGACTTCAAACTTGGCAATGTTTTGCTCAAAATGTTCTTTCTTTTATACAGTTGTCAGTTTGATTGATATTTTGTATCTAATGCAGTGACCTAATCATAAATTAAGTGTTCAAACACATTTTCGGGGGCCATCGTACAGCAGTTTGTCCCATCTAAACTTCAAATGACAAATATCTCCAGCTGAAGTCCTGCCGCCTCGCAGCAAGGAGCCCGTCGTGGCATCCCCACGCCTGCGCAGTCGATAGGTGTATGAGCGAGCGTTCCTCTGCCATCCAGCAAGTGGGGAGCAGTTCCACCATAATCCCCCTTTCTCCTACTCACTCTCTCTTTCCCCCGTGGTTCCATTCATATTCTAATCACAGCTTTCCCTTCTGCAGTTTGTAGGCACTCCATCAGAGCCCTCCCTGCCTCAGGCTCTACACTTTTACTTCCCCCTTTTGTGGCCGCGCTCTCCTCCCAGCACACTAAAATAAGGTTGCTTCAAGGAGAGAGCGAGAAGGGGAGGGGGGTCCACCAAACTTTCTCTTTCCAGTTTTGCCAATGGCCTTAATAGGCGCTTGGTGTCAAAAGCATCCAAAATGTTTGAGCGAGAGTTGAACATTTTGTGCGTTGATTTTGAATGAACGCAACTTTTAACGCTTCCGTTTCCTGTTAGGGGTCCAAAAAAGTTCTGGAACTGGCCAAAAAGTGTCCCTTGCATGGAGAAGTTTCAAACGAAGGCAGTGGGGGCAGAGTGTGTATGTGCGTGTGAGGAGAGGGTACGAAAACGTATTAAATGCTATAATGGGAGACGGGGAGGCCACAGTGCTGGGATTGCGTAGATCTAAGCCTCTTTTTTTCTGGGAAGGGAGCTTTTCTTATTCAAAACAGCCCCACAAAAGACTTCCAGTGAGCCTTGCCACATCCCCATCTGACTCGAAGCCATTCATCAGCCTGCCGAGCCTATCAATGACATGTCCCCCATCAGGGCTCCTATAAAATCAGCCCCTTTCCCATGAAACATCAGCAAACATTTTGACGGCTCTGGCTTTTCCCCCGCTGGATCTCTGGAGTCTGTGACCCCCCTCCACCTCCACCCCACCCGCTCCTACAACCCACACCCCCACCTCCATCACCATCGCCACCCTCTCCACGGACCTCACATCTTATGCATCTCAGCGCCGGGCAGTTCTCTCGGAGAGACGGAGGGAGCTGAGGAGGGGGAGTCCTGCACGGAGCCATTTTCTCAGAGGAGCCCCTGGAACGTGCATGGGAAGAGGATGCATTGTGGGCTGCTGGAAGAGCCTGACATGGATTCCACAGGTTGGTTCCTGCTGCACCGCCGTGACATCGGAACGCTCGGGATCTGGGCTCTTTTGGAACGCCAAACGGGCCTTGGGATTGTGTGACCTGAGATTGGCATCAGAAAAAGTTATTTAACCTTGAATCTAGTTCACCAAGAGATAAGTTGGCATGTTTTTTGGCCTCGTTTTGAATGGCTCAGGATGGGTGTTCTTTTGCCGAGAATATCGTTTTGCACAGTTTTGGGATTATTTAAAGTGGACGGCGGTTTTACGGAGTAGCAATGCGACCTTAAATTTAGACTAAACCCACAAGGTCAACCGTTTTGAGTTTGTCGTCCAGTTTAAAAGTTTTAAGAAAATGATGCACCTGCTCAAGCTAGGTTTGACTTGAGTGGAACTGCACTCGGTACTATTGGTAAATATAAAATTGCTTCTTCTGAAGCTATAAACAACATATAATTTGTGAAGAATATTTAAATAGCAGATGTATTTTGTTTTATACAAAAAAAAAGTTCCATGTGGCTTCCAAAAGCATGTTTTTTTTATGGTTCAATGTGTTCAATACAGTTGTTTTGTAAAAAAAAAAATAGAAGTAGATTATTAAATATTTGCCATATTTGGATGATGCTGAATTTTGTTTTAAAAACATGTTCCATGTGGCTTCAAAAAGCACAGTTTCTCATAGTTCAGTGTTTTGTATATATATATATATATATATATATATATATATATATATATATTAAAAAAAAAATAGAAGTAAATAATTTAATATTTGCCATATTTGGATGATGCTTTTTCACTCTTATATTCAATGCATGGTTATTATATTTAAATAGCAGATGTTTTGCTGTAGTGTTTTATCCCAAAAAATATATATATATATATATAATTTTATTTTTAAAACATATGTTCCATGTGGCTTCAAAAAGCACAGTTTCTCATAGTTCAATGTGTTTTGTAAAATATATATATTAGAAGCAAATAATTTAATATTTGTCATATTTGGATGATGCTTTTTCACTCTTATATTCAATGCATGGTTATAATATTTAAATAGCAGATGTTTTGCTGTAGTGTTTTATTCCCCAAAAATATATATATAGAATTTTATTTTTAAAACATATGTTCCATGTCGCTTCAAAAAGCAGAGTTACTCATAGTTCAGTGTTCAGTGCAATTGTTTTCTAAAACAACAAACAAACAAATAAAAAAACAATAATAATTAGAAATAAATGATTAAATATTTGCCATATTTGGATGATGCATTTTCACTTTGATATTCAGTGCATGGTTATAAATGATCTCAGATCAGTCTCGCCTTTAGATTAGATTTAATCCAATTATTTAGAGCACTACTTAAACTGTTCACAGAGCAAATAATTCAATTACAGACTGAAAATCTGATCTCAATTGACTAAGCCAATGCTGAAAGAGATAGATTACTTCATGAGAAAAAAAATGGTTGAGCTTCAAAATAGCAGCTGCATAATAATAATTATTATTATACATTAATTATAAAATTACATTAAGTACATTTCAAATAAATACATGTGAAAAACGTTTAAAATAAAATGTCAGCAAAAAAAATAATTTGATTAAATTGTCCAAAATAAATAAATACAAATAAAAAAGAACTAGGCAGTGGCATTCCAAAGCATGTTAACACTATTTAAAAAAAAAGTCAAATAGTTCACACAGAGCCTGTTATCATCTGGTGTTGTCACTGATAGCGACCTTTTTAAAATTACCTTAAAAAACATATTTGGTGTGCAAATGTAATAAATGTAACTTAAAAAAAAATAATACAAAAAAATTATATATATATATATAAAACAACTGGCCTTAGGGATCTACTGTGTAATAGTGTGAGGATGTTTTTTTTTTTTTTTTTTTTATTCTGCTTGTTTGTTTTCTTTGAAACTGACGGTGAGGATTTGATTATGATGCATCTCAATGAGCCGGGTTCAAGTAATTTTAGCTTCCAAACTATGACCTGCAATGCTGAAATGTAGATTTCAGTCTTAATAATTTCATCAAATCATTACTAAAAGTACATTTGAACCGAATCGAAACGGCTTAACTTGTAGTTTTAGTAGTTAGTTATCTGATGGCTGTCAAATAACTTATCCAAAAGTTTTAAGTCTCATAACTTTCAGCCGGGGTGTGAAGCATCAGCAGGCTGTTGGTTTTCAGTCGACTCGCATAGCCTTGGCAACCGATGCTATAGTGACCGTTGCCATGGCCCGTGCGGGAAAACATGATTGACATAAGTTCGAATCGAATTATATTATAAGTGTTTCTGTTTTGTGATGTAAGGACACCAGCCGGCTTACTTACATAGCAGAAACGAGAATGGCGCTAAAAAGGTTCTATTATGACGACACCGCCATGGAGGAGCGCGCGGAATCAATTGAGCGTGCGCGCGCTTGTAATTCGCCTCGGGAACAATGCGGGATTCCTGCAGTTCTGCTGAAAACATTTCAAATAGAATCCCAGCTGCCCAAAGATCCGCACAATCGATTGTAATTGAATTGCACCGTCATTATAATGGCCCTCAACTCTATAGACAGTGGCTGCAATAACACACAGTCGCGTTTAGGGATGTTTATTGCACTCGACAACAAACTGACAACAAGAATAATTATATGGAACATACAAATAAACAATTACAGTTCAACACTTTCGCAAAATTAGTCAAGATGTGTCGGGGGAAAAAAAAAAAAGAAGAATAGTGAAGTTTAGAAACCACAGCGCGGTGATGCACCTGTTGCTTTTGCTGATGGAATGAATATGATGCTGAAATTTAGGGTATGTTTAAATAAATACAAATAGAATGAAAATAATACAGAAAATAATAAGTGGATAATTAAATGAAACGTTTGTGGTTTTAAACACAACAAAAAATATATTTTGTGTTTCATCTCAGAAGAAAAATGAGAGGACGTAACAAATACAGTGAAGACAGCCATATATGCCTACGATAAAAAAGGCGTAATGTAAATATATATACATATATATATTTTTACTTTTGCAGAGAGCTGGATTGAAAGATGTCTGAACGAAAGCGAGAGCAAGCGCTTCTCCAGTCACTCTTCTATTGGAAATATGTCCAACGACGAAAGTAAGTCAAACGAATATTCATGCATAAATTCAATTAATCTATAAACTGCATGAAACATGATCAACTATTTTAAAGGGAAACTAATGTGAGTGTTATTACAGAACATGACTTTTAAAAAGCAAAAGAAGAAAAAAAAAATACTCAAGACACCTTTATAATAATCATTATATCCTATATATTTACAGTGAAACCAAAATTTATTCAGACACCTTCAGCATTTCTCACATTATCACAGTTTAATCGCTTCAAAAGTTTGGGAACCCTTGGTTCTTAATACTCTGTGATAATCATTTAGAAAATAGTAATAAAATATGACAAGAACCCTTAAACTGTGTCAGAACAAATTCATGAACAAAGGTATGTAATGGATTACACTCAACCAAAAATTCAGACAACTGTTAGTATGACAATATTTACACAACTATCAATACTTTGTTAACCAATTACCAAACAGTGCTTAATTTTGTTTACTCTGTGGTGTAAATAGTTCGCATTAGCAATTAAAGAAAAAAACATTTAGCAAAACATGGTCAGGTCAAAGTGTCTGAATAATTTTTGGCCCCAAATTTTAAATTAATAATTTTACTGGTAGTCCACTGTACGAAGACTTTTTGGGTGTAATAAGTCACAGTTTACTTTATTTTGCTGAATAATTTAGGGTTTTACTGTATTTATATACCATAATGCATTATGTGTAATTTATTTGTTGTGTCTTATTTAAGGAATTTATATTTATGTTATTTATATTGTTGTGTCTTTCTTTTTATAAAAGACGAGGAGAAGGAAAACAACCGAGCATCTAAACCACATTCGACACCTGCCACATTACAATGGTGAGTTTGATCTACACCAGATCACTTCTAAATCATTTTTTAAACCCTTATAATGTGTGTTTGTGAAATATAACCATCTGCATACAATCTCAGGGCTCAGTTTTGTAAAATGACAGATTAATACATTACTTTTTAGTCTAGAACAATTCTATATCATAAAACAGCTGCTGAATTTCCTAAATGGTGTGTTTGCTGTCCTGTAGCTTGTAAATTGTCACAATTCAACTATCAGAAAGGAAAACAGACTTGCAACAAAAAGTCTAGAATCTGAGAGAGCAAAAAAATCTAAATATTGAGAAAATATCCTTTAAAGTTATCCTTCGCAATGCATATTACTAATCAAAAATTAAGTTTTGATACATTTACAGTAGGAAATTTACAAAATATCTTCATGGAACATGATCTTTATTTAATATCCTAATGATGTTTGGCATAAAAGAAAAATTGACAATTTTGACCCATACAATGTATTTTTGGCTATTGCTGCAAATATACCCATGCTACTTAAGACTGGTTTTGTGGTCCAGGGTCACAAATAGCTTCTTAAAGGATCAGTGAATGATACAAAATCTTGCTTTTCTATCTAGTATCCTGGCAAACAAATATATATATAAACAGTCTATATGATTTTTTAATGCTCTTTTCTCTAACTTGTTTCTTTCATTTTAAATATTTCTATCAAAAATATTGAAATTAAACTTACAATTAGTCTTAGAAGCTATTCACACTGTTTAAAATTTCTTGTATAAAAAAGAGGAATAATTTGTACACCAAAATATACACAATATAAATGCCACAACATAAACATTAAGGACAAGAACATTTTGCATATGATTTTGAAAGCGCAACTTGAAAGTATATCTCTATAATAAACTAATATTTTATGTTGGCCAGTGCTTGAAGATCATTCCAGTGCTGTTACACTGTTTTATATTGGTTTATGATGCCTTAAAAAGTGTTTTGTAGACACTAGCTTTCCCTGTGCACTGTCTAAACTGTGTTTTCATCAGGTTGGAGGAGAACTATGAGATCGCAGAGGGTGTTTGTATTCCTCGCAGTGCACTGTACATGCATTATTTGGACTTCTGCGAGAAACTTGACTCTCAGCCGGTCAACGCTGCAAGCTTCGGGAAGGTAATAACTTGTATTCAAGTCAAATATTACGTCTTTTTTACGATAGTCAAGTTTTGATGAGGTAATCATGGAGTTTTCTCTCATCAAAGATCCCGTAAACATGCATGTTCACGTGAAAAAGGAAGGAAAACATCTGTTACAAAAAAAAGAAGCATGACATAATACTGGGTATTATGAAGAGCCACAGCCAGTGGTCTTTTCTTACACCTCTTCTGCAAACTCATAGCTGGACAATATAAACAATGAACATGTTCACCCTTGTTCCCACAACCCCTCAACCCACCTACTCATATAGCCGGCCCCCGACACCCTTATCCCGCTCCCCCGGGTCCTGTCGGAGGATATTGAAAAAGAGAGGGGGCCTGGATTAATGTGTAATTAAAGGAAATTTGGAAGGGTGAGATGTTGCGGAATGTTAGATCAGTGGCTGGAGCAGCGTGGGGTGTCCTTTAGGAAGGCTTCATTGATTCAGGACAAAAAAGAGAGAGAGAGCTGGACCTGCCTCCCTGTCTGCTCATTTATCAAGCCAAGCCTGACAGAAACTTCACAGCTTGGCCTCTTTTTTCATCCCACACAATAGAGAGCTTCACTGTTTGCAAAGTTTTCTGCACCGGGAGCTGGACCAAGGAGCTCATGGACAAAAAGCACAGAGAGAATTGGCGAGAAAAGAAATGTCATTGGACGTGTATGAATCTAACAAGATGATTGAGAAGATATTTCTGTCATAGTTGTAACAGATAACACACTGACGTCACAAAAGATGTGCCCAGAAATGTTCAATGTATGTTTTTTTTTCTTTTTACCTGACAGATAATAAGACAACAGTTCCCTCAGTTAACCACACGGAGACTAGGAACAAGAGGCCAGTCAAAGTAAGTTCCTTATTCAATGTTCAAGAACCTTTTTTAAGCTTTTTAGATTCGCCACTTTAAATACAGTGTGTTTTGTCAAGTAGGTCACAAGCAGTGTTGAGGGTAACGCATTACAAGTTATGTAATCAGATTACTTTTGTCAAACAACTAATAATGCAACGCATTACTTGTAAAAATAAGTAACTTTGTTTTCCATTTATTGATTAAGACCTCTTCTTTCTGTATTGAGAGAAATTGTGAACAAAAATGTGAACATTTACTCATCTCACTTGCTCAAAAACAGATTCAGTATTCCTTGAAATTTAATAAAAATTGTGAAATGCAAACTCAGAATGTTCCATAAAGCTGCAATAATTAAATCTGTTAAATCACACAAATATATAGGTGACCCTGGACCTCAAAACCAGTCTTAAGTAGCACAGGTATATTTGTAGCAATAGCCAAAAATACATTGTATTTTTCTTTTATGCCAAAAATCATTGGGATATTAAGTAAAGATCATGTTCCATTAAGATATTTTGTACATTTCCTACTGTAAATATATCAAAAAAAATATTTAGATTTTTTTATTTTTTATTTTGCAGATTCCAGATTTAAATAGTTGTATCTCGGACCAATATTGTCCTATCCTAACAGACCCATACATCAATGGAAAACCTATTTATTCATCATCTTTCAGATGATGTGTAAATCTCAGTTTAAAAAAAAAAAAATTACCCTTATGACTGGTTTTGTGGTCTAGGGTCACTTATATTATGTATTTAATCTCATTGCTGACCTTTTATGGTCCAACGCAATCTCACAAATAAGCAAAGTAAAAAAAAAAAAAATTAAAAAAAAATATATATTTTTTTTTACACAAATAAGAGTGTTATTTATTTTTCGTTAGCAAGCCTAGCCCAGGTGAAAAAAAAGTAACACAAAAGTAACACATTACTTTCCATGAAAAGTAACTAATGCAATTACTTTTTTAGGGAGTAATGCAATATTGTAATGTGTTACTTTTAAAAGTAACTTTTCTCAATAGTGCCTACAAGTGGGGTCAATATTATTTGCAGAAAATAAAATGTATATTTGGTAGTCAATTTGCACAATTATTATATTTTCCCCCTTCTCTATCCACCCTCATGCTGAGTGTGAAGAAAAAAAAACGTGATCACTTGCTAAAATCTAATTAGAATTAATATAAATATAGACAGAGAGAGATTCATTATTTTTTAAATTCATTACATTTTTCATGCCAAACAAAAAGTACACAATGTTTTGTCATGTTTTATCTCACCTTAGACATTGAGAGATGTATCGCCATTTACTCTCACAGATAATATTAAAAAAGTCTATTCTGTGTATAAAAAACTACCAGTGCAGAGATTACGAACATTTTCTAATCATGACTGCTTTAGTAAAACTGCTTTAGAAAGCAAACAAACAAATGTTCAACCTGCTGCCTGCTCATCCCTCTTAGGTATCACTACTATGGCATCGCTGTGAAAGAGAGCTCCCAGTACTATGATGTGATGTACTCTAAAAAGGGCGCTGCGTGGGTGAACGAGACGGGCAAGAAAGAGGTCACCAAACAGACAGTGGCGTATTCACCGCGCTCCAAGCTGGGCACTCTCCTGCCAGACTTTCCAAATGTCAAAGACTTAAATCTGCCCGCCAGTCTGCCAGAGGAGAAGGTAAACAGATCACTAAAACCTCTAACTGCTAACCTCCAACACCAATCCCCTCTCCCTCCTCCTCCCTGCTACCCGCCCCTGCTAGATCCTGCTTTCATGTGTCAGACGGACCTTCCCTGGGCCTGGATTTAGATGAGGACCTGGAGGATTTACGTGTTGGTTCCTAGCGAACTCTTAATCTTTCGAGTAGATAATAAGATCTCGCATTGGACAAAGGATGGGCACTAGCTGTCTGGCTTTTAAAAGGCGCCTGTAATTTTAAATGGTTTGTGAGTTTCTGATCTTTAAAGCCTCTTTTTATACACTGGTTTGGCAAGGCCTTGTAAATAGGCATTGTTCATGAAAGCAGCTTTTTTGTTGTTTGGTTTTGTATCCTCTTTCTTTAGTGTTGGAGTCTTTTGGTCTCTTATTAATGCATGACCATGAGTCAGGAATGAATTTGCTATGACATCATTACCACTAAGTGAATTATTAGCTGTGGGAAAGTCATTTAAATGAGTTTTTGTTCCTCTACAAGGTCTCAACCTTTATCATGATGTACAGAACTCACTGCCAGAGGATACTGGATACGGTCATACGAGCCAACTTTGATGAGGTCTGCATTTTTCAAGCTTTTTCATTTGGTGGCATTAATTGTGATGAGGCATTTCCGTAATGTTATCAAAATGTTAATTTTTGTTTAGGTCCAGAGCTTCCTGTTGCACTTTTGGCAGGGCATGCCACCCCACATGCTTCCTGTCCTGGGCTCATCTACAGTGGTGAACATAGTCGGTGTGTGTGACTCCATATTGTACAAGGCCATCTCAGGAGTCCTAATGCCCACTGTCCTACAGGCTCTGCCTGACAGGTGAGACCTATTTTTGCCTATTTAGTTAAAAAGTGTATAACAATTTTAAACACTTGCAGTTTTGAAAAGTGCTGCAACTAAATGCGACCAATTTTATTTCCTCAATGTGACATAATTCTGTGTGAAATGGGATATTTAATGAGAAAAGGAATTATGAAAGGAATTTATTCTGGAGAGCTGTACCTACAATCAAACCAAAAATTATTCAGTCACCAAATATAATTTTTTATATTTTTGATACTTTACTAGTGAGTGCAGGACACCATAGTTCAAAATAAAGAGAGCATTCATTCATTATCATTATCTCATTTTTGATTGAGATGGCTTTTAGTTGGTTTTGCATCTGAACTCTTCAACAGAAACCTACACATCAGAGCCTGATAAAAATGCATTTTTTAAAGATGTCAGATGGATTTAGAGGCTTTTGCATCTAAACTCTTCATACATATATATATATATATATATATACACATTTATTTCCCAGTCGCATTTTCTGTTAAATAAACATTAATTACACTATCAGTAAAAGAAAAAAAGATCAATTTTTTATTTTAACATTAACAATGTAATCAATATCATGTTTATTAAAGTATGAATCACATCAAGTTAGTGTTTTTAAACATTTTACATTTATTCCAAAATAATAACTCAAGACAGCAACAATTTAAACTATTTTATTTGTGAACTTATGTTCAGCTATTCTTTTTAATAGTTAACTTTTAACTACTTTTGAATGATCATCAGTCATCAAAGCTCAGTAAATATTGCTCATAGACAGACATTTACTTTAAATTTCACCAAGCTGATTACTCACTAAAAACTCCCACAGATATTTTTTTAGGTCATTTTAAGTCTTATTTTGACGTACAAAGAAGTTGTATCTAAGTGTGTGAGTTGTTTACTTACTTTTTTAAATTAGTCTTCCCATTAACGCCATTATATTGTCCATTCAGGCTAATTCACAAATGCGGAATGCACACAAGAGGCGGGATTTATCGCATAAGCCAATCACAGCTGAATAAAACAAGTCATATCCAATCATATCGCAATCTCATGTTACTTTACGCCATTCATTCTGAATTACCCCCCACCAAACTAACCACATGCTTTAGTGGGTCTGTTAAAACTCAATGGGCTCAGAGGAGGTGAGAGATGTGGACTCATGCTGTAGCTTTCCCTGCTGTTGTTGCTGCTGGAGAATGTTTTAACACTTTATAATGTTATATTTTGTATGAAATTAACCCTACTGTTGGTAAAAGCCGCATCTTTACTTTCAGTAAGCTGCATCTTGGACTTACAGTATTTCAACTTATTACTTGCTGGCTTCGGGCTAAATAAATACCTCAAATACTAAATACTGCAAAAGGGATAATTGCTAGCATTTTCTGCATATCAAACGTTTGCGTCAGTGTAATTAACTTAGCAGAAGTTTTCCTGTCAGTGACGCATGACTCCTATTTGTATTGCCCCAGACAAAAGGTTAAAAATTTCAGTGCGTCAGAACATCCTTTGTACTGTGTAAAGTACTTATATTACACTATATCCTTGTTTATGTCTTTTGAATAATGCAGCCTCACTCAGGTGATCAGGAAGTTTGCCAAGCAGCTGGACGAGTGGCTGAAGGTGGCCTTACATGACCTGCCTGAGAACTTGCGCAACATCAAATTTGAATGTATGTGCCAATATATTCAGTACTCTTAAAGACATGAAAAAAATATAGATTTTTTTGTATTCTAAGGCTATTTCTGAACAAATGTATGTTTTATTCTCAGTGTCAAGAAGATTTTCCCAGATACTAAAACGACAAACATCATTAAACCATCTCTGTCAGGTATACAGCAATTTTATATTTAATATTTAACATGTTCTCTTTGTCTACTATTCTCCGTCATGTTTGCATCATGTTTACACAAATGTATATGATCAGCAGGGTTAAATATAAACCTGGACCACAAAACCAGTCATAAGGGTCAATTTTTTTTATTTAAACTTCATGTGAAAGCTGAATAAAAACTTTCCATTGATGTATGGCTTGTTAGGATAAAACAATGAGGGTGCAAAAACATTTTACATTTTAAAAAGTTGTCCAAATGGAGTTCTTAGTGATGCATATTACTAATAAAAAATTAAGTTTTGATATATTTACTAAATATCTTCATGGAACATGATCTTTGCTTAATATCTAAATGATGTTTGGCATAAAAGAAAACTCGATTAGTTTGACCTATACATTGTATTGTTGGCTATTGCTACAAATATACCCGTGCTACTTATGACTGTTTTTTTGGACCAGGGTCACAAATTTAAATGATATACTTTCTCTTGCAGGCCTCTCGAACTGTGATCCACAGTGCAGACATCACCTTTCAGATGCTTGAGGACTGGAGGAACGTAGACCTTAACAGCATAACTAAACAGACTCTTTATACAATGGAAGACTCCAGAGAGGACCAGAGGAGACTTATCATCCAATGTAAGATTTAAATGAAAAAGTATTAGATAAGACCTAGCTGGTTTCATTCAGAATGCTTCACTAGTTTAGTGCAGTGTTATTGCAGCAGAATCACATGCAGCGCTGTGTTAAAAGCCCTGCTGGTTTATGTTCGGGATTTCACACAGTAGCTGTCAACCAGCGCTGAATCATTCCCACGACCATGAGAGTCGAGCTTTAACCACAGACACTGAGAGGTTAACCCTCACAGTTTGACACCCCGAGGAGCATTTCAAATTCATTTCAGTGTCAACCCCTCACATGAGTGATCAGGTCAAAGTTCAAAGATTCTGTCATGTCATCCTCAAAAGAGGATTCTGGGCTCCTCTCTCACTCTGGATTCCATACAGAATCTCAAGTCTGTGCCAGAAGCATTTTTTGCAAATGTATAAGCAACTTTTTTTATGAATGCTTTACGAAAAGACTTTATTAATTTTGGATGCTTGTGATTTCTTCTACTACTCAGATATATTGTTAATCTTTCTGTCTGTTTTCTTTTGTTTTTCAAAGTGTATCAAGAATTTGATAGACTGTTGGAGGACCAGTCGCCTATTGAAGCCTACATTGAGTGGCTGGACTCTATGGTGGAGAGATGTGTTGTGAGGGTAAGTGTACAGACCATAAAATTCATATGTGAAGCACAGGTATATTTGTAGCAATAGCCAAAAATACATCATGGGTCAACATTTTCTTTTATGCCAAAAATCATTAGGATATTATGTAATGATCATGTTCCATGAAGATATTTTGTAAATTTCCTACTGTAAATATATCAATTAGTAATATGCATTGCTAAGAACTTAATTTGGACAACTTTAAAGGGGATTTTCTCAGTATTTCGATTTTTTTTGCACCCTCACATTCCAGATTTTCAAATAGTTGTATCTCGGGCCAAATATTGTCTTATCATAAAAACCATACATACAATGGAAAGCTTATTTATTCAGCGTTCCGATGATGTATAAATCACCCTTATGAGCTATTTTGTGGTCCAGGGTCACATATTTTGCTTAATTTACACTTATTCTGCAGAATGATAACTAGGTATTTCATTATATATAGAAGACTGTTTATTTGATCAAAAATATAGTAAAAAGAGTTCATTTAAACTAACTTATTTCTATTTTAATATATTTTTAAATGTCATTTATTTCTATGATGGCAAAGCTGAATTTTCAGCATCATTACTCCAGTCTTCAGCGTCACATGATCCTTCAGAAATCATTGTGATATGCTAATTTGGTGCTCAGAAAACGTATTCTAATTCTTATTACTGTCATGTTAATATGTTGCAAACAGTTGTGCAACATGATATTTTAAGACTATGATTTTTTTTTATAGATTTTTTTTAGAAGTCTTTAAAAAATTTTTTTTGCAAAATTAATGTATGAATTATTTTGCTAAATTATCATTATTAATTTTACATTTTATTATTAAACATATTGGTAACACTAGTTTGTTTGTGTGTTCAAATGGATGTTATTTTGTTAATCTAAAGACAAAAAGTTGATCACAAAAAAAAACATATTGGTAACACTTTACAATAAGGTTCCATTAGTTAATGTATTAACTAACATGAACAAAAAAATTAACAATACATTTAAAATACAATTTCTTAATCTTTGTTGTTAGTTAATGAAAATGCAGTCGTTCATTGTTAGTTCATGTTAATTCACAGTGAATTAACTGTTAACAAGCACAACTTTTGATTTTAATAATGCATAAGTAAATGTTGAAAATAACATTAACAAAGGTGAATAAATGCTGTAGGTGTGTTGTTCATTCTTAGTGCATGTTAACTAATGAACTTCATTGTAAAGTGTTACCAAAATATTTCATTGATCTATCTGTTATAGATAAACAAGAATATCAGGCATTTTCATAGCCCCTTATCAAGCACTGTTTATGTTCTTCCAATCCAAACTAAACTGCAGGTGTCCAACCCATGGGACTCTAAATGCCGTCACAACATACTTAAGACCTTTCGTGATGCAATTCCCCAACTTAATAATGTCTTCATGGCCCCTTTTGGTGCCCATTATAGTCCAGATATGGGCTTGTAAATCTGGTTTCCATGGGAACTTCGACTACCTACCAGACAATAGTTCAATGGGAGGGTGTTTCCTTAGGGGCAAATCAAATAGTTGACTTGTTGACATGTTTTTCGTTCTTGGGGGTTAGACCCCAGTGTGGACCCAAAGGTTAAGGCCCCTGTGCCCTCCCCCAGCCTTTTCTCATGGTAATACTCCATTTAGGTGGCGGGGAAGAGACCCGGATGCCTGAAGAGGGTAGCTCAGCAGTTCCTGCTCATGTGGTCGTGCTTCGGGACCAGAGTTATCCGGGATATGACGCTACATAGCGCACCCAGCTTCGGTGAGTCAGACTGCACCGTTTTGTCACAGAGAAGCTATAGGAATCTTCTTATAACTGATTTGGTTTGTCAAGTTCACTAAAAGTTTCTCAAGTGTCAACTTTTAACTAAGATGGCAGCTTTGCTAACTCTTGGCTTACACCACCTAGCCGTCCATGGCAAAGTAACTGAAAGAAGGGCCATAAAAGAGGTAAAGGCCCCCTCCTCGTCAGCTCTGTCTGTGAATATCAAAGGCACAGCTGGTTGCAGTGTTTTGATAATGCAGCTCTCTGTACAAAACAGCTAATTAACAAAGGCTAACCCCCACCAAGTCTTTCCCCCTTCTTCCCATTTTATGACCGGGCAGTATTGCGCCCAGTCCGCTGAATAGCCGCAATGTTTATTATGCACATAGTGGCTGGAGTTGCTAACACAATGCGAGGATTGTGCTATGCTCCTTATGAATTCTTTCCCCCATCTCATTCAGAACATGGACTCAAAGCATCATATGCTTCAGTAACTCTGTAGTGTTTATGGTTTGGCCGCAAGTTTGGTTCTGACTTTGATTTGAGCTTTTACAAATTTAAATGTGCTTTAGTGTTAAATCAGTTAGATTCACATCGAATTGCATTTGATGACAGAAGACTTCAACTGGTAGAATACATTAACTTTTTATGGTATAAAAGGCATTATTTGTATTATAGGCTCATTCCATCTGATCCACCTGATGTTTGATGACTACGTACTATACCTGCTTGAGTCTCTGCACTGCCAAGAGAGAGCCAATGAACTGATGAGGGCTATGAAAGGAGAGGGAACACCAGGTGAGATCCGTTTGATAAAAGAAATAGAGCTGATTGCTCATGCCATCAATCTGGAGACGAACACTTCACTTGTTTGTCCTGAACAGTTAAACTGCTTGCTGTTCTTCAGAGAAATCCTTCAGGTTGCACAAATTCTTTGGTTTTTCCAGCATTTTTGTGAATTTAAACCCTCTCCAACAATGACTGTATGATTTTGAGATCCGTCTTTTCACACTGAGGACAACTGAGGGACTCATATGCAATTATTACAAATTCGAATGCTCACTGATGCTTTGCGAGACAGTGGTGAAAACCTTTGAATGAAGATGTGTACATTTTTCTCATTTTGCCTACATATTATATTTTTTTCATTTAGTACTGCCCTTTAGAAGCTTCCCAAAAGACAAAATAAGTCCAATTTACCCTGATCTTCAAATTCTCTCTTAATGGATTGTGTTTCCTTCTGGAGCATCAGTGAGCGTTTGAACTTTCTGTAATAGTTGCATATGAGTCCCTCAGTTGTCCTCAGTGTGAAAAGATGGATCTCAAAATGATACAGTCATTTTGGAAAGATTTCAAATACACAAAAATGCTGAAAAACCTATGAAATTTTTTTCTGAAGAACAGCGGGCAGTTTAACTTTTCAGAACAAACAAGGGACTCATAAACAACTATCACTAAACTAAAAAAAGCTGTGGGTCATTCAGGTAACAATATAGTATTAAGAATTAAATGTTTGTAAACTTTTGAACAGGGTCATTTTTATAAATTCAGCTATAATTTTCTCTTGTGGACTATATTTAAACATCTTTTATGTGAAAAATCTTATTCAGGTCTTATTTTGGTACAATAAATAATATTTTGCAAGGTGTAGGTAAACTTTTGGCCTCAACTGTAAATGTAGAAAAGTAATCAAATGCAATCAGTTAAATTATTTTAATAAAATAATAGAAATAATTACACTACTTATTACCATTTAAATTAGGTAACTTGTAATCTGTAACCTATTATATTTCCAAAGTCATCTTCCCAACACTGATCTTACTAAAGGTCAATTCACACTGCACCAACAGATGCTGACAAACAGCAACAGATACACTTGTTTTTGCCAGTTGAATCAGTGTGTGTCGGTTTTTAAAATCAGATTTCTAATCTGAGAAGTGATGTACTGTACTCGGTCGGCTGTCAGTGTTGGTCTGCATCTGTCAGTGAAGTGTAAATTGGCCTTAAGACATATTATTGGAAGATATGGAGTGACAACTGATATTACGTGACCCTGAACCACAAAACCAGTCTTAAGTAGCATGGGTATATTTGTAGCAATAGCCAACAATACATTGTATTGATCAAAATTATCGATTTTTCTTTTAGGCCAAAAGTCATTAGGATATTAGGTAAAGATTATGTTCCATGAAGATATTTTGTCAATTTGATACCGTAAATGTATCAAAACTAAATTTTTGATTAGTAATATGCATCACTAAGAACTTAATCTGACAACTGTTCAGGTAATTTTCTCAATATTTAGATTTTTTTTTTTTGCACCCTCAAATTCCAGATTTTCAAATAGTTGTATCTTGGCCAAATACGTTATACATCAATGGAAAGCTTATTTATTCAGCTTTCAGATGATGCCTAAATCTCAATTTAAAAAAAAAAAAAATTACCTATATGACATTTTTGGGCATATCAGATAGCAGATCAGGAGTCACTAATTTTTGAATAACAATGAGGCGACATTTTCCTCCTATGAGTTCCATATTCTCCAATATCATATGTTCAGTAAACTTCCATTTAAAAAACTGAGATATTTTTATGATAGGCTTGGTTTAGTACTGATCTGTCTGGTGGAAAAGGCCATTAAGCATTGTCTTTCTGGCTAAGCTGGTTGACCAAGAATGTCTGATTTGCTGGGAAATCTTACACCAGCACTCCAGCATGCAAAACATGTAGTGATTGCAGCAAAAAATCCCAAAAATGTCTTAACTTTGACTTTTGTTTTGTACTACTATAGCAGAATCTGGGGAAGAGCTGATGCTCATGGGCTCTACCCCCACGTCTACATCACCTGGACCTTACTCCCCTGCGAAGTCTGTTCACTCGGTGGGTGTACCAGCAGTAGGTTCCCCCAATTCAGCCCAGTCTCCAGAGTACACCAGCATATCAGCTACCACAGGTAAATGCTGTAAAACTGACTCTAAACTGATTCTAAAACTCAAATCTCACATCACAGTTTCACATTCAATAGCAAATTTGGCACAGCTCCATTCCATGCATCCATTAAAAATACATCTCACAGTAAGATCATTTAATTAACAAGCCAAACACGTTTCTCTGTATATGTATGTCTGTGTATGTGCCAGGAGCTGTTCAGTCATATACCTGGTCCCTTACATACACAGTGACAACCTCAGGTGGCAGCCCACCCGAGTCCGGATCCCAGCTTTCCTGCATGAGAGGCGGACCCCCTTTACACAGCTCCTCATCAGCCCACAGGATGCCAGTGTACCCACATCGGGATGAGCATGGGTGAGCCCCTCAATGAATAATAAGACATTACATGATGTGCTAAATATGACATTACAATATGGATTATGACACGTTTTAATGTGTTTTGTCTAGGTATACTGGCAGCTATAATTACAGCAGCTACGCAAACCAGCACCATCATGCTATTCAGAGTCAGTACTCCAGTTTAACCCATGAACCAGGGCTGCCCACTCCTCTGCACTACTCCTCATACCACCGGACCTCCGCACAGGTTAGGATCCTCTCACCAAACAGTATTATTTTAATATGAAACTATTAATCCACAAGCTCTGAACTATTTTTAAAACACATTACCAGTCAAAAGTTTTTGAACAGTAGGATTTTTTATGTTTTTTTTAAAGAAGTCTCTGCTCTCCAAGCCTGCATTTATTTGATCCAAAGTACAGCAAAAAACAGTACAAATTTTGAATATTTGTACTATTTAAAATAACTGCAAATCTAAATTCTAAATCTAAAATCTAAATTTTCAGCATTATTACTCACAATCATATCATATGAAATCTAATATGCTAATTTGCTGTTCAAGAAACATATTTCTTTTCTGTTATTATCAATATTAAAACAGTATTTTTTTTTTCAGAATTATTAGATGAATAGAAGGATCCAAAGATCAGCATTTATCTGCAATAAATTATTTAGCAAGGATGCTTGAAATTGATCAAAGCTGATGATAAAGACATTTATAATGTTACAAAAGATTTCAGTTTCAGATAAATGCTGTGCTTCTGAGCTTTCTATTCATCAAAGAAACCTGAAAAAAAATCTACTCAGCTGTTTTCAACATAATAATAATAATACAAGTTTTTTTTTGAGCAGCAAATCAGAATATTAGAATGATTTCTGAAGGATCATGTGACTGGAGTAATGATGCTAAAAATTCAGCCTTGAAATCACAGGAATAAGTAGGCTACATTTTAAAATATATTAAAATAGAAAACCGTTATTTTAAATAGCAAAAGTATTTAATTTTTTTTTACTGTTTTTGCTGTGCTTTGGATCAAATAAATGCAGGCTTGAAAAAAGGTGTCAGTTTAAATCAAATTTATGAGAAATCCTAATTAAAACATAAATCAGAAAATGGCTTACGAAATTAAGTCAAAATGATGGCAAAAAATTGACTTTTTGTCAATTGACTGTCATAATTTAAACTTTTTATCTTATAATTATGACTCATAGTTATGCAATATGTCAAAATAATAAGAAATTAAGTCATTATGATAATGAGTCAAAATGATGACAATTCTTTTCATTATTTTAAATTCATATAATTTTATCATAATTATTATAGTACTTAATATCACATTAATATCACTTAACTTTTCATTTTGACTTCTCTAAATCATTATTTTGACTGTTTATATCACAGTTTTGATTTATCAAAGCATGATTTTTTTTGATTCCTGTGTGGCAAAAATAGGCTTCTATGTGCATTAGTTGCATTTGCAACCAATTTAAGTTACATTTGGACATTTTGATTGGATTTTTTTGGATTTTATCCACTGATTTTATTATAAACCTAAAATTGCTTAAGAGGAAAATCACTTCTGATTAAAGACTACAATAAACAAACTATTTTATTTCAAGATGAATCATGAACTATGATGCCAGGAGTGAACATTAAGAAAGTAAACCTAATAACAGATGGAAATGGGTGTGTATTCCCCAGTATTTAGAGTGGAAGTGTATTCCATCCTTGTCTCTTTTACAGGGTTTGTAACTGAGAGAAGAATAGATGTGTGAATGTGAATGGTGCTCGATGTATTACAGTCATTAGCATCTGAAATGTCCTAGTAACTGTTATCCACAGAGGTTTATGGATAGAGAATGCTGGTTTACCTCAGCACACACGACTAGGGTAATAAGCTGAACTCCCGATCAGAAATACAGGTCATTTAGCAAGCGTATTCACTTCTGAATAAGAACAAAGGTTGAAAAAGCTCAGTTAATTGTCTTTGTTAAACCACTAGATAGCCCTGGGGTTAACGTTTACTGTAAAAGCACTTGGTTAAATCTCAAAATGCTGCCATTACTTTTTAATGTGAATCAGCTACATTTTTATGAAATGTTGAATGCTGGCCTGGAAAAGCCCAAAAAAGGGCCCCAAACGAAAATTCTGCCATTAATTACTCACCTTTGTGTCGTTTTAAACCTGTAAGACCCTTGTTCATCTTCTGAACCCAAATTAAGATATGTTTGTTGAAATCTGAGAGCTTTTTGATCCTGCATAGACACAAATACCACGTTCAAGGCCCAGAAAGGTAGTAAGACAATCATTAAAATAGTCCATGTGACATGAGTGGTTCCACTGTAATGTTATGAAGCTATGAGAATATGTTTTGTGCTCAAAGAAGACAAAAATAACAACTTTACTAAACAATTTCTTCTCTCTTAGTGTGATAGGAAAGTTAGCATGTTTGTGGATGTGTACTGAAAGCTCTAGGAGGAGATACAGAAATATTTGGACTGGTTTACCGAATTGTGGACAAGCATGATGATTTTTCAGTGTGTGAAAATGTTCATTTTAGTATACTAAGTGTATACAAAATGCTCTGCTCCATGCTATAGTTGACTAGTTGAATGTTAAGTAGTCTGTATAGTGCTTGAGTTAGAAAGAGCGTGAATGGTTGAATTAAACCGTTGGGTTGTGGATGGAGAAGTAGGGGTCTGCGTCACATATATTGAAAGTCAAAGCGGGTGTAATGGTAATTTCCTGTCAAGAGCTCTCTGGCCCAGCCTGCCTTTGTAATGGGGGATCCGCTGGGCCTCAAAGTTTCAGAAGTAGTGTTGCAGAAGGTGGACCAACTAGAGCCAAGAGACCCCCTATCTACTCAATGACCGCCTCAGAAGAAAACTAGTGGCCGGAGATCCAGATGGAAAAGCGTTTATTAAAATATTGTTATTCAATGGTCTCTTTTCTCTGCATGAACAAGAGGTCACCAAGCAACACATCTCGGTCTGTGACCTCGCCTGAGTTTTTTCCATGCCGCAGCCGTTCATAAAAGCTCTGACTGTAGACGGTTTCTATTTCGAGAGCACTTATAGATTTTTACTTCCACTTATTTTCCGTCAACTTAAAATGGATACAATGTCCGTGCTTTGTTTGAGAGGGATACTCTGGAGGAGGCAATGAAGAGGAGACAAATGAAGATTATGCTGACTTCCCCAGAGAGAACAGAGTGTTTTATATAGACACATGTCTTGAGTTGATATGCTCAGTTGTGTTTTTGGTCTGTTACAAAAAGCAACAAAAATACCTTTTGGGAGGTCTTTTAAGAAAGTGCTGTGTTAACTTAAAAGATCTTTTTCTTTTATGGATGCAGAACAGATGTTCAAATTGTGCTGAATTGTTTTGCACTTCTAGAAAGATAATTGTCATCATTTTAACAATAACAAAAAAAGCTGAAAAATGTGATTGAATGCATACACTGTAAAAAAAAAAAAAAAATCCATAAAAATAGGGCACAATGTATTTTTGTTTTACTTAGATTTAGAATTTTGCTCTTCTTTGCGTTATGTTTCAGGCTTAACGGAAATGAATAATGAATAATGTCCTGGCAGAAAATAACCAGTACATTTTCTGTTGTTGCTTTGTTTGTTGTTGTTGTTGTTGTCAGAAGTTTTAAAATATATAAATATTTAATATATCTAAATATTAATGATAATAACAACAGCAAAAATAACAAACAACAAAAATATTAACATTAATAATAATTAGTAGTAGTAGTGTTATAGCATTATTTTTGTATTTATATAATAAGAAGAAGAAGAATAGCAAAAATAATAAACAACACAAATATGAATATTAATAATATTATTAGTAGTAAGTAACTTTGTAGTAGTAGTGTAATGGCATTTATTTTTTATTTATTATAAAATAATAACAGCAAATTTAACAAACAACAAAAATAATAATTAGTAGTAGTAAGTAAAGTAGTAGTAGTATTATGGCATTTCTTTATTTTTGATTTATATAATAATAATAATAATAACAGCAAAAACAAACAACAATAATATTAATATTAATAATAATAAGTCGTAGTGTTACAGCAAAAAGAACAGTCAACAAAAATATTAATACTAATAATTAGTAGTAGCAGTAGTAGTGTTAATAATAATTAATAATAAAATGCTTTTTAAAAATTTGACTAAGTTTTTAACGAAAAGTAAGTGTAGAGCCCTGCTGGATTTATTGCATTTAGGGGAGAAATATTCAATTTTTATAATAAATCTTTGAAAATCTAAATCTGGATTTGAATTTTTAATGTTATTATAACCTAAAGATGCTGAGTTGAATTTCTGTTAAATGTCCAGAATCATTACTCCAGTCTTCAGTGTCACATGATTCTTCAAAAATCATTCTAATATGCTGATTTATTATCAGTGCTGGAAACAGTTGCGCTGCTTAATATTTTTTTTTGGAACCTGTGATACTTTTTTTAGGATTTTTCGATCAATAAAAGGTTAAAAAAGAACAGCATTTATTTAAAATAGAAAGGTTTTCTAACAATATCCACTACTGTTCAAAAGTTTGGGGTCAGTAAATTTGTATTCTTTCTTTTTTTGAAAGAAATTAATACTTTTATTCACCAAGGATGTGTTAAATAAAAAAAAAGTGATAGCATATATTTACATTGCTAGAAAATATTTATATTTTGAATAAATGCTGTTCTTTTTAACTTGTTATTCATCTAAGAATCCTGAAAAAATCACACGTTGCAAAAAAAAATTGGCAGCACAACCGTTTCCAACATTGATAATTCTATTAATAAATCAGCATATTAGAAAGATTTTTGAAGGACACTTAAGACTGGAGTAACAGCTGATGAAAATTCAGCTCTTCATCACAGGAATAAATTATATCGTAAAGTGTATTAAAATAAAAAACATTATTTTATATTGTAATAACATTTCGCAATATTACTGTTTTTTTTCTGTATTTTTAATCAAATAAATGCAGCCTTGATAAGCATAAGAGACTTCTTTAAAAAACATTAAATGAGAGGTTGTGTTCAAACTTTTGGCTGATAGTGTGTGTATATAAATATATATATATATATATATATATATAAATATATATATATATATATATTATTTTTTTTTGCTGTTCTTGTTATTAATACAGTGATTTGACTGTGGTTATAAGGGTATTTTAGGCACTTCACTTTGCATTGCAAAAACACTCCATATGCATGGCCTCAAAAAATTACTTATGCCTTTATCAACATAAAGAAAGAAGATGCAGTTTGCTTAGTAAATGCAACACATGAGCCACATCTGATGTTTTGCAGTAGCCCTCATGCATGCCTCTCTTTCTTTCAGTATCCACTCAACAGTCAGATGTCCAGAATGGAGTCCTGTTTGATGAGCGGGTCTCCACTTCTACACTCGAGCGCGGTGACCCCCCGATGGCCGGATGTGCCCTCGGCCAACAGCTGTTACTCCAGCCCCACTGTCCACACATCACGCTACTCCACCGGAGACATGTACTCCCCTCTCGCCCCACGCAGGAACTCTGAATACGAGCACGCGCAACATTTTCCAGGATTCGCCTATATAAACGGGGAGGCCACGACTGGGTGGGCAAAATGATTGTACCCTTGTCCAGGACAAGAAGTCTGCCTGTGTGTGCAAAGCTGGACAGATAAACCAGCGGCAGCCCATATTTAACATAATTACAGAGAATGTATTTGAGTGGGAATGACGTCGTGTCAGAGATGTTTTTATTGGTGTGGTCAGTGTTTACAGTGCAAACTGCCAATGAAACTCTTTTCGAATCGCAATCATTGTGAAAGTGCAAAAAAAGCAGTGTCCCAGTTGTGCCTTCCCCTGCTTGTTTTTCATTTCTCTCTCATGATGAGCATTATAGACCACTTACTTATTTACCGTGCAAAAGCTTTGATTGTTGACCTTGTTTCAACGGTATTTACGCATCTCACAGTGTTCTGTTACCACAGACTGGGTGTTTGACGTCAAACAGTGATGTAAACAACACCACATTGGGGTTTTGCCACTTTCCTAGCATAAACACAATACATTCTCAGCACCAGGAAAAAATGCCTTAATATTTCATCTCAGAACGCCCTGTTGGTCAGCTGCCAGAATACGTACGTCATAGGAGTTCAAACAAATAAGGGCCACTCGTGTCAGTACTTGTTGCATGCGAATGTGAAAGTAAGATTTCTCATTTTACACAAATGCAGAATTATTAGAAATCTTTTCTGTAGCTTTGTAACATTGTGTCCCTTTGCATTGTTTATCTGTGTTTGAACTGTATATCCAGTTTTGTATGATTTTAGGAAGTGAAAAGTGTTAACCTAGGTTTGTGTGTTCTTGAATGCACTCAAAGGTACTGTGGACCTATTACCCTATGGGTAGGAATAAAAAGGAAAGAATATGAAAATGTAACATTTATTATCTTTAGTCACTTTCTCTTGTAAATAAAAGCACTCAGTAACTTCTGTGGTGACAGCTGTTACCATGTAAATGATATATGTGGAATTATTTGTTGCCACATAAAGATTTTTTAAAACCCAGTTCATACTACGTTGTCTTATTATTTGTGTTTTTTACTCTATCTATATGTTTGGAATATCTATTAAGAATTTCACTGTGCATATACAGTTGAGGTCAAAAGTTGACATACTCGTTGCAGAATCTTAAAATGTTAATTATTTTACCAATTGAAGAGTGGTCATACAAAATGCATGTTATTTTTTATGAAAAAAAAAACATTTTCACACTGAGGACAACTGAGAGACTCATATGCAACTATTACATAAGGTTCAAACACTCACTGATGCTTCAGAAGGAAAAACAATGCATTAAGAGCCAGGGGTGAAAACTTTTGAACAGAATGAAGATGTGTATGTTTTTCTTATTTTGCCTAAATATCTTTTTTTTTTTTTTTTTTCATTTAGTACTGCCCTTCAGAACCCTACAGAAGATAGTTACATGTTTTCCAGAAGACCTTTAAATTCAACCTCAGCTCTTAACACATTGTGTTTCCTTCTGAAGCATCAGTGAGCCTTTGAATCTTCTGTAATAGTTGCATATGAGTCCCTCAGTTGTCCTCAGAAAAAAAGGTGGATCTCAACATCATACAGTCATTGTTGGAAAGAGTTCAAATGCTGAAAAAACAAAGAATTTGTGGGACCTGAAGGATTTTTTTTGAAGTACAGCAGGCAGTTTAACTGTTCAGGACAAACAAGGGACTCATGAACAACTATCACTAAACAAAAAAACACAGCTGTGGATCATTCAGGTAACAACACAGTATTAAGAATTAAGCTTATGTAAACTTTTGAACAGGGTGTATAAATACAACTATTATTTTCTCTTGTGGACTGTATGTAAATTTCTTTTAAATCTGAAAAACTCTTTTATGTGAAAGAACTGACAGGACTGAACACTAATTAGGTATTGACATTGAATGATGTGGAATCTAAAAAAAGATTAATGCACTCAATTACACTTTTTAAATGGTCACATATTGATAATTTGACTTATGATATGCATATTTATTGGTTTTCACAACGCATCGTCAATTGGCCATGTTGGCAGCACTGAATGTAAACAATGCCACTGAATTGAAAGAAACTTGCATATTTTGTTGATTATTGCTGCTGAAAATGGTAAATTATTGTCATGTTTTGGGCTGTACTATTTGGTCAAACTGGAAAAAAAACATCTGGAGTACTACATACTGCCAAAAGTTAAAACAAATTAAGGAGAAGAGTGCAAAAAGGGACAAAAGGCATTTGTGGTAGGCCAAACTGAACCAAGATTTCCACGGCAAGAATCCTAACAACATTTGTTTGTCCTTAAAGTTACCGGACAGGTAGGTGGAATATTAGGCTTTAGTGGTTTAGACAGCATAAATTAGCAGAACAACATATTCAGTAGTACATTACCCATGCAAACCATGCTGTTGTTTACATCCGAGTATCTCCAATATGGCCACGCATCCAGGTAACTGAACAAAGTGTGACGCAAGTGCAAACCCTCTAAGAAGAAGATACACAAGATTATATTTATATTCTATTCCAAGTAATTTTATAGGTTGGTCCAGAAAATATCTTAACATTTACATTTATGCAGCGATTTATAAAAGAGATGCCTAAACATTACAATTCCTGTCTTTTGGGACAAAAGTTGCTGGTCAGTAGTTTGACCAGGTGGTAGCTGGTTAGTTGTTGGTCAGTTTGCACCAGCTAATGCCCATTAACATTTCCCGTCAGAATGGAAGTGCGGTTCTGCCACAATAAAACTTCCAGTGCACAAAAAATATTATTATATGGCCTGCATTAAAATTGCACACCATCCAGGCAGCTTTAAGGAAATGCGTAATGTATATTTGCCATGGGACTTAGGGACTTTTGTAAAAGCGTGTTGTCGAGAAACGTGACGTTTGACGGGTGAAAGTTGAACAGATGAGAGTACCAGAGGAGGTGTGTATTCTAACTCACATCCTTACTGTGGTTTTAAGAAGAAGGGCTGTCAGTGTTTGTAAGTGGACGGCAAAAGCAACATTCAGAGATGAGTTTGACGGCTATTCTGTCAGAGATCGACGGTGGAGATGACAAGGGAGTTGAAAAGCTTTTGCAGAAGTATAACACAGAGGTAAAGAGGCTGCTGTTAGCTTACAATCTCATGTTGTTTTATGCGCGCTAGCAGGAGATATTAGCGAGTTAGCCGCCCGTTCATCTCAGTATACCCGGTGTATGTATGAATCTATAAAAAGATTTATGATCTCATTGCAAAATGCTTTGTTTCTTAACTTTAAATATGTACGTACTTTGTATTTAGTGAGTCAAGCCATGGGGCATTCGCCGTGGGATCGAAAACTAGCATCCTCCAGCTGTTAGCCATGATACCAATATGATACAACCAACTTGATTGTTTTTAAACAAAAATGCCATATTTTGCCCCATGAATGAGCAGTATTTGAAATCTTTTAAGAAAAGTGGTAACTGCAGACGAATAACGTTCGTAGAAATGAAATGTTGTTTTAAATGTTAATAATTGTGAAAGGCTAAAGTAGCTAAGCTTGACAGCTGTCAGACAGATGCGTAAAGGCAAAATAATACTGTTTTTCTAACAGGTTTGTCAACGAAACATGTCTGTTTGGATTATTCCGATGTGAACAGCAATTTTAACCACAGATTTGGTGTTTACTTGGTTTTAATGACGCTAAATGTTATTCTAGAGGAAATCTCAAGAGTACAACATTTTCCTCTAACGCTAACGTTACATATTCCTATAGGAACAGCCTTTCGTAAGCTAAACCCCTGTTAGTTTACAGTTTTCAGAAAGGACAATCCATACCAGTTTAAGGAGAGGACCACATGTTGATAGGATAAAATTTGGGTAAAATATTCTCATACATCTGCACCCTCAGATTTTCAAATGGTTGTATCTTGGCCAAATATTTTACTATCATAACAAACCATACATCAATGGAAGTCTTATATATAATAAATCTATATATAAATCTGTTTTAAAAAATTGACATTTATGAATGGTTTTGTGGTCCAGGGTCACATGTATGTATTGGAATTAAAATCTACAGTGGCAAATGTGAACCTGAACCACAAAACCAGCCATAAGGGTAATGTTTTGAAATTGAGAATGAATAAGCTTTCCATTGATGTATGGTTTGTTATGATAGGGCAATATTTGGCTGAGATACGACTAAAAAATCAGAATACTGAGAAAATTGCCTTAAAAGTTGTCCAAATTAAGTTCTTATCAAAGCATATTACTAATCAAAAATTGTTGTATATATATTTACTAATCAAAAATTACGTTTTTTATATATTTACTGTAGAAAATGTACAAAATATATTTGTGGAACATGATCTTTACTTAATATCCTAATGATTTTTGGCATAAAAGAAAAAAATTGACCCATGCAATGTATTTTTGGCTATTGCTACAAATATACCTGTGTTACTTAGGACTGCTTTTGTGGTCCAGTGTCACAAATAGATACAGCGTTATAAAGTAAACTCTTACAGTTAATGTGTATCTTGAATGTTTTTTTTTTAATAGTTTAGTAGCAGACAAGGAAACAAAAAAAGGAAGCCAAAAATTGACCAGTGCATAAAACAATGATTTTACCTGTAATGGCTTTCCTTAAAGTGGAAAAAGGTGGTCATGAACCATCAAAACTGATCGAACAACTTAGCCCAGATAGAAACCAGCTACCAGCACAGAATTTTGCAGAAAGATAAATGAACTATTTCACACAGGTCTGGCTACTCTATGGTTTGAAACAGATCCAAGCAGGGGATCTTTATATTCAGAGATATATACAGATAAGCTATATACAGATTTATATTCTCTAATGTCATGTTGACATTTCATTTCAGAACAGCCACACGTTTGCCTTTGACCACAAAGAGGAGGATGCACGAATTGTGAGTAACACATTTATGGTCTGTTTTTTCGATTCAGTTTCAATTTGGTGTTTCTTGTTGTTTCAGTGCATAACTTGCTTTATTTAAAATTATCAGTGACATTTTTAACCTCTTGTGCTTTGTGGTCCCCTCTGCAGAAATTATGTCAGGGTCTTCTTACAGTCCTCCGCCGGTCCGATCATCCACTTTGCCAAAGCACTTGCCTGGAGACCCTGCGCATCCTCTCTAGAGACAAGCGTGTACTTGGACCCGTCGCCACCAAAGAGGGCATCCTCACTCTAGCAGGACTGGCCCGGATCCATTTGGCGGGACACGACGGAGAGCCGTTAGAGGAGGCGCAGTCAGCAGAGGAGGAGAGGGTTGTGGTGGAGGCTCTCAAGTGCCTGTGCAACGTGGTGTTTAACAGTGTGCCGGCACAGCAGGTGGGCGCCGACGTGAAGATGGCGGAGGGCCTGTGTGCCCGCTTGCATTTGGTCAGCTCGTCCCATCACGAGGTGGGCTTGTTCTCGCTCCGGCTGCTGTTTCTGCTTTCCGCCCTGCGGACGGATGTGCGTGGCACACTTCGGAAGGAGGCGGAAACAGTGAGGCTGCTCACTGGCATACTGGAACGCACCCTTGATGTCTGTTGGGTGGGACCGTATGAGGCTGCGCCCCCTAAACCAGAAGCCCTGCCCATTTCCTTAGAAAACAACGAGCTTGCCATGGAAGCCCTTAAAGCTTTGTTCAACATCACTATGTCTGATTCCAGCGATGAGGTGAGAGTAACAACATTGTGTGCCTTTTACAAACCCGCATGATCTACTGAGTTTACATATTGTGCAGTACACCGAAATTAACCTAAGGAAAGCCTTGCTATTAAAGGGAAAGTTTACTCAAAAATAAAAATTCTGTCTTTTACTCACCCTCAGTTTGTTCCAAACCTGTTTGAGTTTCTTTCTTCTGCTGAACACAAAAATATATTTTACCAATATTTTCGAGAATATCTTCTTTTGTGTTTAAGGTTTGAAACAACAACATGAGGGTGAGTAAATTTGATTTTCGGGCAAACTACACTATCAGTCACAGTCAAGATTTTTCATATTTCTTAAAGAAGTTTCTTCTGCTCACCAAGCCTGCATTTTTTTGATCCAAAGTACAGCAAATACAGTAAAATTCAGTGAAATTTAAAATAACTATTTTCTATTCGAACATATTTAGGGCTCGAGCACCAGTGGTGCGAGGACCCTATTGAAATTGCTCATTTTTTTCTTCTTCTCCAAAATGATTTGCATTTTTGAGGTTCTAAACATGCTCAATAACTCTCAAAACTTTGCACACTAGCCAAAAGTGGTGAAAATTTACATTTGATATGGGTTTCAGAAGTGGATGTGGCAAAATGGCTTGATCACACTACCTTTAAAACTTCTCGAGCTGTGTTTCACATACATGTATGAAATTTGGTAGACACATGTAACACACCAATATCTACAAAAAAGTCCCTCGGTGTGAAGTCCGAATCTCAACAGGAAGTCTGTTATTTTGAATATTCTTGGCAAGTTTTGTGTCGTTTTTTTGCCATTTCAGTTGGTGTATTTAAACAGGCATTGTATTTAAACAAACTCCTCCTAGAGATCAACAGATTTGGTCAGTGTAAACTAAAGTCCTGTGTGACATTAAATAGCAAAGACCTTCAGTTTTAGTTGAAGGGTGTGTCCGTGAGGGTCTAAAAAACTTTGATGTTTCGCCATGAAAAAGGAAGTTGTTATAATTCAGGCATACAATGACTGATCTGCACCAAACTTCACATGTTTGAAAGTCCTGTCCTGAACAAATTCCCATGACCATATTCAGTCATAACCATAGCACCCCTGCTGGCAACAGGGAGTGGCATGTTTTACGCTCTAATGAACTCCTCATAGAGATTTAATAACATCAACATTATATTTGGTCAGTCTACGCTAAAGGCATAAATTGTAAATTGCATTTCACAATTTTACTTTTTTTTTTTTTTAACTGTACTTTGGATCAAATTAATGCAGGCTTGGTAAGCAGAAGAGACTTCATTAAACAAAAACTTTTGACTGGCAGTGTATATCTTTAATACTTTTTAAAAGATGGATCTGATTTGAATTGCATATGTATCTCACAAAAACAGAATAGAGTATTGCAGGGCTTCAGTTTCCTGTTATACTGCTGCTGAATAATTGATGCTAAGTGGAGCCAGTGCTTTTGCTTCCAGCACAGTGAAAGAAGACAGTTTTTTTTTTCCCCTTAAAGGGATAGTTCACCCCCCAAAAATTCTGTCATTAATTACTCACCCTCATGTCATTCCAAAGCTGAAGAAAATCTTTAGCACACAAATTAAGATATTCTTGATGTAGTTAGAGAGCTTTCTGACCCTGCATAGACAGCAATGCAACCGACATGCTCAAGGCCCAAAAAGGTAGTAATGACATTGTTAAAATGGTCCTTGTGACATCAGTGGTTCAACCATAATTTTATGAAGTTACGAAAAATCTTTCTGTCTGCAAAGAAAACAAAAATAACAATGTTATTCAACAATTTCTTCTCTTTCGTGTAAGTCTTCTACCCATGTTTGCATAAAAGGAAGGGCCCGAAACGTATCTAGAAATAGATATGTTGCTGGGTGTTTTGTCTGACCAAGAATGACTCACATTTCCTTGAGAAAATAAAAAAATCTAGTTTTAAATGCTTAAGGCTCCTACCCCCACCATTTCATCAGACAGACTAAATAACATCGGTGCATTCCAGTGTTCTCAGCCCTGTGGATGATCATTGAAGTAAGGCTAAGTGTGTCTCAATTGCCTGACCTTTTGTTGGTTTCAGTTTGGTCAGGATCACCTTGACATAAGATGCACTTACTTTCCTCAAGCCAGTGATTCTCTCAGTCCCTAAATCTCTCCATTGGCTCCAATCTCTCAGTTTGTTTATTTGTAACTATTATTGTGAAAAACCCTTTTGTTCTAACACTCATACAATTTTTCCTTTATTTTGATAGGACCACGACCACCAGCTTCGGCTGATCGCGGGCATCATGAGACATCTCCTAATGCTCAAGACACACACTGACGATAAAACAGAGGAGGCTCACAGGTACTTCCGTACTAGAAGATTGACAGCTGAATCTAGTTCGCTCTGTCCACCAGGCCTGTGTCTATTATAACGGCGTCAAAAACAGTATTCCAGTGAGCCAGAAAGCAAAAGAAATGCAAGTGAATGTGAATGATGAGATGTCTTCTCCAAGTGATTAATGATATACCCCTTTACCCCGTTGAGACAGCTCGACGCATTCTGAAACTCCCACCCGTTTATTTAGGCTTGACTCATTGTGTCCGCGGTGGTGCCGTCACCAGTCCTTTCACACTTTTGGAATGCTACCCTCTCTCAATGCATTCTACAGCACTCTGAAATGACTAACTCTATGCTCCCCCTTTAACAAAGTGCGCTGAATGTGCTGAAGCAGTCCTGGTCAGTAGATGTGTCTTTGTTATTCAAATAATGCCCACGGACTGAAGGTTCCCCCACCTCGCAGTGTTTTCAGAATGCCTGCTCATGTTTGTCTGTCGACATCACATTTCTAGAATGTGACATGAGTGTGCTGACTGTTCTTTTGTGTCTCAGAAGATTATAAAATGAACAAATGAAAGTAGCATACAAATATTTACTATCAATTTGAGGTGCCTCCATGTGAGAAGTAGTTAGTTTTTATGATACAGCCAGACACAAAATTGGATTCATGCACATGGGATTATTAAGACCAATAATCATTTTGACAAATTTATATATATTTTTACAGATATTTAATTGGTTATTGGTTATTTGGCATTTCCATTTGGCATAGTTCAGTAGGTATGTGACAAAAGAACCCCAACAATGTTCACTGGTAAGGTAACTTATTTAATGTAGTCAGTAATTTATTCCAATTAATCACAGATATGAATCAAATAATTGTTGCCACACCTGCCAATGGCTGGTGACTTGAGAAAATTAATTGACCATAATTTTTTTTAATGGCCAATAAACTGGATGTGCACTGTTTTTAAAAAAACAAAAAACAAAATAAATAACAAAAATAATAAAAAACAGGAAGAACAAATTGAGGAAACATATCAAATTGCATTTTTAAAAATTAAAAATTAATAAAGAAATATCACTATAATACTACTGAACTGTAAAGTATTTCATAATTATTTTAATTTATATAATAATATTTATAGAAAATGGTTATTATTGCAACATTAAATGGCTGATGACTTTTAAATAATAGTTGAAAAATAATAATAATTATAATAATTGTTGTTATTTACATAAATTAGAAACCATTTAGTTTTTTTGCAGATTGCAAAAATGTTGCATTAATATGGGAATTGGGGAAACATCAAATTGCATTTTTATTATTATGAATTTATTTTAATGTATTTTATTTTAATGTATTTATTTATAAATTATAAAATAAATCAGAAGAGATATGTCACTATAATACTACTGAACTGTATTTCATAATTATTTAAATTTGTATAATTTATAGAAAATAATAATTATTGAAAATGTCTAACCATTATTTAAATAAATGGTTGATAATTTATTTAAATAATGGTTAAACAATAATAATATTTTTTGTTGGTTACATAAATTAGAAATCATTTAGATGTTAAAATGTTGCTTTAATATGGTAATTGAGGAACTGGGGAAATTGTATTTTTTTATTATTTATTTATTTATTTCTCAAATTATAAAAAATAAACACCTCAAAGAATAACTATAATACTACTGAACTGTGAAATATTTCATAATTATTTTAATTTATATAATAATATTTATAGAAAATAATTATTATTGCAATATTGTAATTTGTATAATAATATTTATAGAAAATAATGATTATTGCAATATTTTTGCTGTCTAAATGGTTGATTATTTATTTAAATAATAGTTAAACAACAATAATAATTATTTTTGTTGTTGTTTACATAAATTAGAAGGCATTCAGGTTTTAAATTAGAAAATGTTGCATTAATATGGGAATTGGGAAAACACTTCACATTTTTATTATTATTAATAATATTAATATTTTAATTTATATTAAAAAACATTAAAAAATTGCATGTTCATTATTTCATAAAAACAAACAGACAAACAAAAAACAGGAACATTTCTACAGGCAACATTGTACTCAAGTCCAGCTTCAAGTTCCTTATTCCAGGGGTTGCATATTGTAATGTTCTCATCATGCTTTGTGTGCTAAACCTTATTATGTGTAATTTTTTCTAGTCATGCCATAAATCTCCTGAGTAACCTTCCCGTGCGGTGCCTGGATGTTCTGATAGACGTCCCTGTCCAGGGTGGGATGGAAATATATGGTGGGAAGAACTTGGACTTAGTGCAGAAACTGCTAGATTTTATGGAAAAGAGGATAGACAAGGTATTGCACTTTAGATGAACCCCTGCAACATGTTGCTTATCCGTTCCACTTATTCATGCTTCATGTCTATTTATCCACTCAGGGGACCAACTATAAAGAAGGCTTGACACCTGTGCTGAGTCTGATGACAGAGAGCTCTAGATACCACAGGGAAATCCGCAGATACCTCAAGGCCCAGGTGCAGGGTTGAGTCCATGCTCACTGTAATTCACTGCTCTCTAAACTAAGACTATTTGCATTGATGTTGCTTCTTCAGTGCTTTAGATATTCAGTTAAAGGAATAGATCACCCAAAAATAAACATGCAGAATATTTACTCATTCTCAGGTCATTCAAGATGTAGATTGGAGAAATGGATTCTCTTTAGTGAATCAGTGCCATCAGAAGGAGAGTCCAAACAGCCGATAAAAACATCACAACAATCCACAAGTAATCCACATGACTCCAGTCCATCAATTAACGTCTTGTGAAGTGAAAAGCCGTGTGTTTCTATAAATCAAATCAATCATTAAGGTCACTTCTAGCCAAATTATGAGTTCATAATCCATAATAACACTGTCTCACAGCAAACTCCGCTAACATTATTGTTTAGAAATGTTTTGGACTTTTTCCAGTGCTTGATTTGTGTGAAGTTGAAGTTAAAAATATCTTAATGGTGGATTTGTTTCATACAAACACACAATTTTCTAATTGATGGACTGATTAGTTGTGAATTATTATTGTGATGTTTTTATCAGCTGTTTGGATTCTCATTCTAGCAGCACCCATTCACTACAGAGGATCACTTGGCGAACAGATGATGTAATGCTAAATTTCTCCAAATCTGTTCTGATGAAACATCATGGATGGCCTGAGGGGAAGAAAAATGTAATATTTTGTTGAACTACTCCTTTACAATAAATCTTTGTTTGCAGATTAAATGTTTTCTTTTTGTTTGCTGCTGTACAGGTGTTGCCCCCCCTGAAGGATGTGAAGGAAAGGCCAGAAATTGGCGACACTGTTCGTAACAAACTGGTGCGTCTCATGACGCATATAGACATGGCAGTGAAACAGGGGGCCGCTGAGTTTCTCTTTGTTCTCTGCAAAGAAAGCGGTGAGAGTTCTGCTTGTTTTCAAAGTTTCTAAAAGTATATGAAACTGAATAATGAATGAATATTGAATGAGCTAGTTAATTTTCTTTTTCTTTTTGTACATTTTCACCTTTTATTCATGTGATGCAGTGGATAATCTGTTGAAGTACACTGGTTATGGTAATGCCGCGGGACTGTTGATGGCACGAGGGTTGCTAGCCGGAGGCAGAGGAGAGACGCAGTACTCATCTGATGAAGACTCTGACACTGAGGAGTACAAATCAGCCAAACCATTGTAAGTGCCTTTGTATGTACACAAAACAGCTTTATATTCTTAAAGAGGTAGTTCACCCAAAAATGAAAATTCTGTCATTATGCATTCAGCCTCATGCCATTCCAAACCCATAAGACCTTTGTTCATCTTTGAAACACAAATAAAGATAAGATGCATAGACAGCAACACAGCTGACAACTGAAGAAATTAAATAAAGTTGATATTTTTGTTTTGTTCTTTGCGCACAATTGTTGTAGCTTCATTAAATTAAGGTTGAACCATTGATGTCACATGGACTTTTTTAACAATGTCCTTAAAACCTTTCTGGGCCTTGAATGTGTTAGCTGCCTTACTGTCAATGAAGAATCCGAAAGGTTTTGGATTTCATCAAAAATATCTTAATTTGTGTTCCGAAGGTGAATGAAGGTCTTACAGGTTTGGAACAACATGAGGATGATTAAAGATAGAATTTTAATTCTTGGGTGAACTGTGTCTTTAATGTAGTTAATACATCTTATTTTGTGTAATGTGTTGTTTGTGTTTTGAGTTCTGCATTTCTTTCTGTAATCATAGATTATAGTGACAGTGATTTGTGTTTTTCAGCATTAACCCCATCACAGGTCACATAGAGCACCCAATGCCAAACCCTATGGAGGAGATGACAGAGGAGCAGAAGGAATATGAAGCTCAGAAGCTTGTCAATATGATTGATGAATTATCAAGGTGGGATTTTATTTTGTCACAATTAAACATTTGTAATTAAAATAGTAAAAATTCTTAAATATAACAAAAATGTTTAACCCAAACATTAACCCGTTAATTTTTTTATTCTAACTTGGCTATCTGATAATTTTTTGTCATAATTTTTCATTGTTTTAAATTATATGGAAGCCTGTTTCTGCCACTGAATAAAAAAAAAAAAAAAAAAGGTAATTCAAAAAATTTTTCTAGCAATTGTGAGTTTGCATATCTCAATTCTGACTTCTTTTTCTCAGAATTGTGGGATATAAACTCAGTTCTGACTTTTTTCATAGAATTGCATGATATAAAGTTGCAATTGTATGTTAATAATACAATTCTGCCATTTTTCTCAAAATTGTAAGATATCAACTCACAATTCTGACTTTTGTTCTCAGAATTGCAACTGCAACTTTATATTATGCAGTTCTTTTTTTTTTTTTTTTTTTTAAAGATTTATTTTTGGCCTTTCTGGCTTTATTGCGATAGGACAGATCATTATTGACAGGAAGTGAAGTGGGAGAGAGAGAAGGGGGTAGGGTCCGGGAAAGGTCCTCGAGCCGGGATTCGAACTCGGGACGCCCGTAGCGCAACAGCACTATATGTCGGCGCACTGCCCACGAGGCTATCGGCGCCGACATATTATGCAGTTCTAAGAAAAATGGTCAAAACTGCAAGTTTATATCTTGCAATTCTTAATTTCTCAGAATTGCGAGTTCATATCTAACAATTCTGAGATCACTGTATCACTGAATTCTGAAAAAAAAAAGTTTGAATTGTGAGCTAGAAAGTCACAATTACTTTTTTTTTTTTTTTTTTTTTTTTTCAGTGGCAGAAATGAGCTTTCATAAAATGATCCAATTTAAGAACCAAAATTAAGATTTATTCACACATCAATTCATTTGGAAATTTAGACATGCAGATAATGTCTGACGCTTTTTCACTGATTCAGTGGTCAGTGTACATATTTGTGACCCTGGACCACAAAACCAGTCATGAGGGTGAATTTTTAATAAATAAGCTTTCCATTTATGTATTTGTTAAGATAGTTAGGACAATATTTGACTAGGATACAACTATTTGAAAATCTGGAATCTGAGGGTGCAAAAAAATCAATAATCAGTATTTGTGTCTGTTGTTACAAATTAAGACTGGTTTTGTGTTCCAGGGTCACATACATCAGTCAATTTCTCTGTGTTCATCATCTTGTATGAGCCTGTTCATAATGCCCTCATAGATGACTCTGTCCCCTAGAAGTATTGTGCTTGTTTTATCATCCCCCTCCTCGAATGCTCGATATGTGCGGGGCCGCATTCATGTTGACCTTTTTCTAAACAACCGGTGGCGTAACCTAGCGAGATACCGGTGAGAGGTGTAGCGCCATTGCTCCATCTGCGCTCCTTACCAACGGCTTCATTAAGACAAGAATCCTCCACCATCGTCCTCTGCCTCATTTACAGCTGGCCTTCCGCATTCAGCAGGAGTCAATGCACACCGACCGGCCACCGCAGCCCCGCTGCATTAATTACCAGCTAATTGGCGCACACAGTGGGGTCGCGGGCTCAGGCTCTTTTGTACAATACACTGAGGTTTTATAATACATATATACGTGGTTCTCTTTCATACGCCGCCGTTTTATTCAGCCGGGGTGGCAGACATTGTCCTCGGACGTGAAGTGGTTTGAGACACTGGCTCAATTAGGGGTGTGCGTATGTACGTTAGCTGCCGGGCCGTGTTAAATAAGTTTGCAAACACAAGAGGACGCGCCATTGTCTATCCATAGGGTGTTTGAGTCGTAATGAGCAGCGTGTGCCCAAGAGAGGCAGATTCCTCTCTTTGAGAATGGATCCTTGTTCCTTCTGTCTTCCTCCTATTCTTTTTATCAGGATGAAGGAGGTGTTGTGCGGGAGAGGGAGGAAGGCACTGGTGCTCCCCGCTACGGCTGCTGGGGAGACGCAACATGTCCATGGAGGAATGTCCCTCCCTGCGTCTGCTGCTTGACTTGCTGTCCAATTAGTACTGACTCTCCACCCTGTATACACACACACACACACACACACACACACACACACACACACACACACACAAACACAAACCTACATAAACTCACAATTGCTTAGGCTTCTTATCAGCGCATGTGCTTTTGATTAGATAAGAGATTGTCTTGGATTCTGGTTTGCATTTTCAAGGGATGCAGAGGAAGCGTCTTTGTTTCCTTCTTGTCAACTTAATATCTTGTTTACACCATTCATGACGTGCGTTTGACGTCAAGGGGTTCTTCTGCAGACAGTAATGCAGTCAATGCCTGAAAATCAGGGATAAGAGGAAATTAGGGATGTAAATGTACACACAAATTATGATTTTGAAAAAAATCATATAAATCTTATAAATCTTATTATAAAACTGTATTTGTTTTCCAATTGATTGTTGAAATATTATCATTTACACTGTGGCTATCAACTTGTTTTTATGACTGCAATTATTGGACAGGAGGTGCACTATATAAAGTCTAATGAAGTTTTATTGACACATCAGCTGAAACAGACTAGAAGATTGATTTTGCGATTTAAGAATCAATATGGATTCTTTAAAATAAACTAGGAGTTTCTGGACTCTAGATGTGCAGTGGTTAAAACAACTCTATATTAGTTCAATACACATGTTTTGAAAATATAATTTGTTACCTTGTGTTTTTGTGGAAACTTAAGTAGTTATACCATTTATTAGCTCTTTATGAATCAAAATGTCTAAGTTTATCTGCGTATGAATGATCTAAATGAATGCAAATTAGCTTTCTGCAGCTTTGATTGGATAATGTTCTTAGAAATCATCTTTGGCTGTGCTTTGATTGGATAATTCTCTGATGAATCATCTCGGGGTGCGCTGGTGACACACAGTGCAGATATAATTGGATTAGCGTGGAGGAGCTGCCGAGGCTTTGAAGAGATTAGAATGAGCACTGATCCTGTAATTAAACTGCAGGGTCGGGTGCTGGTGGAGGGGGTGGAGGGCCGCTCTGGGATGGGATCGGGTGGGGGGGGTTTAGGGTTGTGATTCCAAGGGCTCTTATGTGGCCAGATGTAAAGGCAAAGAAAGATGTTCTACACATCAACAGGCCTCTTTAGAGGACAGAACTGAATGCAGCTACAATGGTCAGTACAAAGGGTTTCTTTCAAAGAGCAGGTGGATTGTGGTGACAAATTAGTGGCCTGAAAAACGAAATCGACAAGACGTGAGCACAATAAATCTGTGGAGGAAATGATGGTCATTACACTGGAGTTACTACTTTCATATTTATACCACTTTTACAAATAATAGACCTTCATTTTTTTTTTTTTTTTTTAAGATTTATTATATTTAGGGGCCCAGCACTGACGGTGCTAAGGCCCCTATTGTATCCATTGATGTTCTTATTCTTCTTCTGTTTCTTCCACTCTTGAGTCTATGGCAGCCCATAGAACCACTTGCTGGAAAGTTGTGTAATTTGGCACACAGAAGACAGTCTTAACTTAACCGTGGCAAGTTTGAAGTCTCTAAATCAAAGTCTCTTGTGCCACCACTTGTCCAAAATTGTTTATGCTACTAACTTTTAAACCAAAAGGTCTCAAGTTTTTCGTTATTTTTAAATTTTCATCAAAATTGGCTCAGATTATCTTTAGACCATGGTGGCAAAAAGTTTTGATTGAAGTTGACTAGTCAAACCATTCTCGAATAACACAAACGAATTCGACGAAGAGCACACAAAAATGGTTGTGAGGCTATATCACCAAAACGGTTTGCCATATTGAGACCAAACTTAGTATGTGTTATAACAACCATAACCTGAGGCTACCTGCACCTAATGGTCAGGAGATATGAAAAATGGCTGTTTTTGCTAATAACTTCTGAAGGTTTGGCCAGAAATCACAAAACTGATCTCTTTAGATTCAGTGCAGCATGCTGAGTTAAACCATTCCCAATTTTTCCGTGTCAGCCATTTTGGGTGTCGGCCATTTAGAATTTTGTCATGAAATGCTATATTTTATAAACACATTGGCGTATTGTTATGAAACTCTGTATGCGTCTTTGGCACCATGTCCTCAGAACTATGAAAGTCTAAAAATGCTAATAAGTTTTGTTTAAATTAGCCTATTGTAATGAGACTAATGAGATCATGCCAAAAACATCAATACCAATTATGTCATAATTGGCCAAACTTCTGGTTCGCCATTTTGATTTATGTTGAAAACCTACTTTTTCGAACTCCTCCTAGACTATTGGTCCGATTATTTTTATTTATTTTTTTGCATCTGAGGCTGTATCTCTGCAAAGCTTTGACAACAAACCTTGTGTGTGCCATTGTCAGCTCACACTGACCACACCACATCAATTTGATAACAGTGCCACCTATTGGTCAAAAGTGCTAAACCATTCATTAACCATTAATAATGACATTTTCAAAAATTTTCAATATATTAGCCTATTGTAAAACTGGTCTCAAAATATTCCTTGGGTTATGTCGAGAACATAGATTTTGCCATAGTTGGCCGAAATTCTTATTCATTTTGATTATGAAAACCTACTTTTTCTAACTTGTATGATTTTCCTCAAAAT